>JAFBJT010002607.1:61952-98373 GCA_016785325.1 Chascanopsetta lugubris | reverse complement strand
GTGTGTGTGTGTGTGTGTGTGTGTGTGTGTGTGTGTGTGTGTGTGTGTGTGCGCGTGTGTGCGCGTGTGCATGCTTCTGTGTTTGTGCACTTGTGCATGGGCATGTGTGTGTGTGCTTGCACCATGTAAGGGAGTGATATTAAACAGGATTTTTTTTTACATTTCAATATTTTCCATCTTTACCAGACAATGTATTATTTTGCACGCTCAGCACGTCCACAACACGAAACTGCCACGAATCCCCACAGTTCCACACAACCGCATCAAAACACACAATTAACTTTTGAATTTCCCAAGGTTGTAATTAATGATTAAAACAAGCATTATGATTCTTAAATTAAAGGTGCAGCCTGTAAGATTTGGTGACATCTAGAGGTGAAATTGCCTAACGTATCCATCACCTCACGCTTACATTTGTGAGCATGCAGGAGAACCAATGGTCGACTTCAGTTGTCATTAAGACTAAAAAAAAAAGTTTAGTATTTCCACTCTGGGCTACTGCAAAAACGTGGTGGCCCCCATAGAGAGGATCCCCTCCTCATGTAAATATACATTCATGTGCTCATGTAAGGGTAATGGAAAAAATAAAACATTTAGGTGATTATAGATTCATGAAAATGTCAGTATGTAATTGTTTTGTAATATTTTTTAGAAGTGACAAAAATGACCAAAATGTTACACACTGCGACTTTAATCTTTCCCAAGCTTGCAATTATTGATTAAGACAGCATCATGATTCTCAAATTAAATGCTAAAGCAAAATCACAAATAAGAAATACACCGACACTGTGTGAGACAAATATGCAAATTTGCAGAAACAATTATAGACCTAACCTCTTTGTGATTGACCTAATTAAATATATATATTCATTTTCACTCTTCATCAGTGCAGATGTACTACATGGAAAAACCCTTAAATATAATTAGAGAGATTCTCAATAGTCACTCAATAGATATATTCTTGGGTTATATGAGGTCAGCGTCTTCCTGTCCCTCCCTCCCGTCTGCATTCGACTGATACTGATTCAAAGACTACACTCATTCACTCATTCACTCACCACTTCACAGGGACGTCTGTGTGGAGGAGTGTATATCGTGAGCTCATGGGGGAAAAAAAGAAGGAGTGAGAATTATTCTGAAGCACTGATGCTGTGGGATAAACAAAACACAATAGAAAACATGTTTAAATGTAGGGATACGCTTGCTGTCATACTCTGCTGTCATTACATGTTGACCATTGTATTACTCTCATTTTATATTGTATTATGTTTGTTGGATTATATGTACCTAAAATCTAACACTACAATACACTAAAACAGGCTCTTTTATACATGACGCTAGAAAAAAATTGATTGCAATTGGCAAAACAGGCTTTTATTTTGAAATGGCTGTGTATGTGATTCCGTCATGCTTGATGCCTTCATGACCGCAGCAGCATTGTGGCGCAAGGTCAGTGGACAGAGGTTTTCTTGTTGTTCCTGCACTTTCTATGCCTTCAAAATAAAGGTCCCACTTTAGAAAACCACCCCATTCGATTCCAGTCACAATCTGCTTTGAAGATTTGTGTTTTCCTGATCATAAGGGAAACAGATTTTTATTTATTCAAATGAATTGAAAATGAGTGAACTTTGTTTTGCAGACAATACCAAAGATGAAATGTGTTTTTGTTCATAATGCTAAATTATTTTCCTGACCCACATTTGATAATTACTGATTTTAAAGATATATATATATTTTTCTCATCCATTTGAGTTTCTCGATAAGATGGTGTTTGGTGTAACTGAAGTAGTATGATATAGATAATAGCCCATACGTTGTTTTCAAAAATTTCATCAAATGATAACAACCGGTCTTGTGTATTGTTTGGCCCTTGGTGACAGTCTGGGCCCCTCTCACCCTGTAGAGAAGAGACTGAGATGCGTTGTCCTCTCTTCACCACAAGGGTGATACATCATCTTTTACGATGTATTTGCTCAATTAGTGACTATTCATTGTATATAGCTTTTCGCAATGCACTCTCTGGGATACAAGGAATCTAATTTTATACAGGGTAAACAAAATGTCCGTAAAGGTGCAGTGTGTAAGATTTTGATCATTTTTGTTACCTCTAAAAATATTGAAAAACAATTACATACTGTCATTTTCATGAATTTATTATCACCTTTATGTTTTATTTTGTATGTTACTCTTGAATGAGCCCATGAATGTATATTTACATGAGGACAGGGTGCAGCCGCCATTTTATTAAAGGAGCCCAGGGTGGATCTACTAAACATTTGTTTGAGTTTTAATGACAACTGTTCTTAAGGGTGAGGGTGAGGTGATGAATACATGCAACTTCACTAGATATCACCAAATCTTACACACTGCACCTTTACACATTAGGACGGCTCTGGAAAATGATAATATACTACATTGTTGACAATACGGTGATAATAGAGTTATTCTGGACTCCGGCAATACAGAGATGCATCAGTATCTCCCACCATCGTGCAATTAATGCTTAAAATTGTAGACAAATGTGTTTGTATGAGTCATAAAGTTACGTGGCGTATTTCATATTGGATATTTGTTTGGACAAGGGATCAGCATTCACGTCCGATAACCAACGATTGAGAAGTCCAGCTTGTCCCGGTCCGTCCTCGGCTTATTCTGAGTTGTCTTGCGGAACCATCATCGCGGTGGCACTTTTACCCCGTGTATCATCAGTGCGCCTCAGTTTGTCACAAATAACAAACACCACGCTTGTCTCTGTTGTGCGCGTCACCGGGCGGCTCCCGTTTCCTGATGTGCACTGAACTGCCTCACTCAGCTGTCTACAGTTTCTGCTGTGCGTTACCTGACATGCCCCTCGCACGGGCAACAACAGAGATGCTTTCAGATGTTATTGACCACCTCCAGGAAATGAGCTGCACAGCACCGATAAACAAACGTGCTACATTTGCCGTAGATACCCAATGATCATGGTTTAGTTCGTGTGTTATCTCGTCCGGGGGCGTCGCGCTCATTTTCACCCAAGTCCACATCTGATAACATATCCACATATGATCCACACATAGTTACAACTTGACATATTGTAAAGTAACTGTACATTATTATTTATTTATCTATTATTTGTTACAAGTTACAAATATTGCACATGCATTTCCATACATGTTTCACCTGCAAACACACTGAATATGTTGCTACACGTGAAAGTGGCGTTTGTAATTAACTCGAGTTCATGGGCAATGTATGCTTACAAACATTCTTCTCAGATGACCAGGTGCTCTTCAGCTCTCACGGGCCACATAGAACGAACCTGCGGGCGACATTTGGTCCATGGGCCACGAGTTTGACACTTGTATTGTTTTATTTTTGGTGTATTTATTTTTCTATGGATCGCAACCTGATTCAGACTGATTAAGTACAAGTCACATGGGCCCTTACACCATGTATCTGCTTGTACAGTAGTTGATGCGGAATCAGGAGCGTTGGGGCAATGAGCTGTAAGAGCGGCAGCGTGTTGCAGCACAGTTCCCCAGACACTCCAAGTTACCTTCAGTAAGGATGTGTGATCTCATTGCAGTTTAGCTTTGTTTGTGCTCAAAGTCAAGTCAGTTCAGAAAGACATTGTTTTTAGGGGAGGTTCAGGTATATTTGCTCTCTAGCCACAAATCAAGTGACTCTCTTTGATGTTATTGGTTGATCTACCGCCGGCTGATCCCGCTCATCAGTCATTTGTACTTTTCGGGTGTTTGGTCCTCACTTTTTGTCCCGACGTTTTCCCGTTTTCCCCACAGCATCCGTTACAATGACATACCAGTGGCCAGATATGCAAATTAGGTGGTGGTGTCATCTAGCGACTTCTAGAGACTGTCATTACAGCCAATTGCAACTTTCCCAACTTTCCTCAATGAGGGGTTGGCAACAGTGGTTCAGGAAACGGGGAGAACCAGCAAGATATATATAATCTTTGGTTGTAGTTATTAAAGGTGCAGTGTGTAAGATTTTGGTGATTTTGGTTGTATCCATCAGCTCAGCCTCAGCCTTCTGAACATGCAGGAGAACCAATGGTCAACTTCAGTTGTTGTTAAAACTCAAAAGATGTTTAGTTTGTATGTAAAAGCATGACGGCCCCCATAGAGCGGACCCACTCCGCATGTAAATATACATTAATGGGCCAATTTAAGGGTGATGGGAAAAAATAAAACATTTATGTGATTATGAATTCATGAAAATGTCACTATGTAATTTTGATGTAATATCTGTAGAGGTGACAAAAATGACCGAAATCTTACACACTGCACCTTTAACATTCACTTGAACTGCCTGGGACTTGACGATTTTATATATTTATTTACTATATATGGGATATATACATAGTTATTAGATGGTTCCATTTATTGTAATTAATATATAATTGTACAAGAACCCACATCCTTCAAAGGACAAAGAATCTCTCAGTTGTATACTCAGCCCCTCAAACCCTGTTTTTGACCATAGTTAATGAAGGTACATCTCAGGTACACAATAATAATCCAACATAAATAAGTATAGTCGAATAAAATGATACATCCATCATCCGTCCATCCATTCGAGCCATTATTTAATACCATGACTCAGAGAGAGAAGTGGAGACAATGAATTAATAGTTATTTCACTACTCTGCCTCCTCTTCTTCTCTTCCGCTCACCAATTTAGAGTAACATGGACTCCCCCTAGTGTCCTGGCATAGTAAGAGCAGGTCAATAAGATGTTCTCTATCATTTTTTGACTTTGTAAAATCATCCCGAGGGTTGAATTCTTGGCAGGGCTCTCCCTAGAGAATGGAATAAGGGCGCCGCGACATCGCACCACAGTCTTAGCAGCATCGTACCAACCCCCCCCCCCCCATCCATCAACAGTTCGCCCCCCCCCCCCACTCGATCCGCACACACACAGAGAAATACACAGACATGCAATTTGCGCACACAGAGACACACGCTCTGTTATGCAGCAGCCCGATCCGTGTACATGCAAGCCCCCTGCCCCCGCCCGCCCCCCCCGCCCCCGTCAACAGCACCTGCTGAAAGTCTTGGATCTCATAGAGGAATACCATTTTAGATATTTGTCGTCTTCCGTTGGCTCTTTAATGTTTCCTAAATGTATGTTTGAAAATAGTGAAATGTAGCAGCAGGGATGCCCACACTTTGACTGATTGGTTCTGTATGCGAAGCACATCCGTGCATTGCAGATGGGTTTTGTTTTTGTTTTTTTCCTTTTTGGGTTTTTTTCCCCCCCAATCACACGCCTCCTCTGATAAACATCTGCTGACTCCGGCAGCTGTAACATTCTGGTGAGAAACGGCAGCTCGTGGCAGCGATAACTCCAGATGAGGCTGTGAAAGAAGTTAGGAGGGGACATGACCTGTTTGTGTCCAAAACCATCAAGCGACTGAAACTCAGGAGCACACAACCTGAGCGTGGAGGCACAGGGAGCATCGTCCCGCCGTTTGTCTGCTTCACACGAAGGGAGCCACACAGGAGCTTCTTGTGTTCAGAACAGAACAAAGTCCCAGCCCTTTTCTCAAAACACTCCAGCCATGCTGAATGAGTGCAGCTTCTCCCGCGGGTGCGTTCTGCAGCGTAAACAGGCAGCGCGCCGCTGATCAGACACAGGATCGTGCGTCTCTGCTCCTCCGCGCACCCCAGTGTGACACTGTCTCCATGTGGTCATCACTCTGGACTCTGAGACACAGCGTCTGCGTCAACGTGTGTGGATTCGCCCAGATACCGATTCGTACGAGGATTCGAGAGCCCAACAAACTCCCAACGTTCTACATTATGTCGCGAACGCGCACAAATAAAAATGTCACTTTGTCCACATCAATCGTTCATGCTCATATGCTTGAATACATTATTTCCCTCAGAAGGGAATAGTGTTTCACGCTCCCCTATACAATACATATTTGATTGTGTATTTTGTGCATTTTTTTTTTAGACTTACCATTTTTATTGCTGTTCGCTCTTCCTGTATGTTTGTGATCTTACAATATTCCTGTCTGATATCTTATCTTATCTTAAAGGTGCGGTGTGTACGATTTGTTGACAACGATTGCTGAAGTTGCATGTTGAATCCATCACCTCATCCTTTGCCTTCTGAACAAGCAGGAGAACCAATGGTCGACTTCAGGTGACATTATAGCTCAACAGATGTTTAGTAAATCCACTGTAAAAAGATGGCAGCCCCTGCAGAGAGGACCCACTTCTCATGTGGATATACATCAAAGGCGTCCTTTCAAGATAATGGAAGAGCAAGTCATCCATTGAGGTGATAATTCACTCCTAAAAATGTCTGCATATGATTGTTTTATAATCCTAATCGTAACATAAGAAGTGACAAAAATGTACCGAAATCGTACACACCGCACCTTTAAAACGTGCTCCTCTTTCAGTGTAAAACATTTGATTCTTCATAAAAGCAGAGCTGCTGCTTGATCGTCGAGGGTAGTGGGTATCCTTTCATTTCTTAGGAACACATGAAATGTGTCTGTTAAACTGAGGGTAGATGGTACAATCCCGGTTTACCCCACTCACTAGGTTGTTGGGCAACATTCTGAAGCTGAAATGACCCCCGACAACCTCGTGTGGCCTCTTCCCTGTTCAAAGAAAGGAGTTCATTTGTGATTGTGTGATGAAAAGCCAATGAAAACATTTCCCATTGTGCAGTAATCTGCAGTTTACAAAATTCCAAGGTAACAACATCCAGGAAGTAAAAACAACACACCATGGCAGCTCGGTAACGGGGTTACCATGGCGACCTGCATCATAGTATCATCGTCTCACTTAAGAAGCTCTAAATAATAGCTTTGTGTACTAACATGCATGGCTAACATGCTAGTTGAGGGTTGAGAAACTGCTGCTCAGAGCTGAAATAAATGGGTGAATGGCAAACGTGCACTGTTAAAGGGGCAGTGTGTAGTACTTTGATTATGTTTTGACACTTCCGTCTGTCAAAATATGATTACAAAACCGTTCTGTAATGACATTTTTACTGTGTTATCACCTTTTTACACTACGCTAAAATGAACCCTTTAAAGCAGAGGCGGGTCCTCTCTCTGGGGACTGCCATGTTTTATACATGCTAAACATCTTTGGAGCTTTGAGCATCTTTGTGCTCCTGCAATGATCCGAAGGGTGAGGCTGAGGTGATGGATCCAACATGCCACTTCACCAGTAGATGTCACCAAATCTTACACACTGCACCTTTAACCTCATTAAGAGCAGAGAAGCTCCATATAGATAAATATGGAGTTTACCATAGTAATGCAACGATTGTAGCTATTTTAAAGAAGATTTCATTTATAAAATATCTTATTGGAAACTGGCATTTTATTCAGTGAAATTTATTCAATAAATAAAAAAATACATTTTGGAATTATTAAATAGTGATCATCTTTTGTTCACTGTGCAGTTTATTATGCAGTGTTTAAGATTTCAGTCATTTTTGTCATGTCATTGTCGCCATGTGGACGCACTAAACTTCATTTGGGTTTTAATGACAACTGAAGTCTAACAGAGGTTCTCCTGCATGTTCAGAAGAGTGAGGTGATGGATACAACATGCAACTTCACCTCTAGACGTCACCAAATAAAAAAATAAACATCACGATTGATGTATTTCGATCATCAAAAGCCTGTCAAAAACTTTATAGATTTGTCCATCATCTTTGTGTTTGTGACAGTTGTCGGTCTCACTGCAACTATTTGCACCATTGTGTTACTCGACAGAGTCTGCATGGAGTTATGGTCTTTACTCAAGTACTACACAGAGGATTGACTGTGTGTGTGTGTGTGTGTGTGTGTGTGCATAATAATTACACTGGGAAATAAAATGGGGACTTGAGTACATGGATCACAGGCTCAAGAAAAGCCTTACATACATAGCTTTGCAGACCACTTGACACCGTCCCCAGAGAAGAAGAAGATGAAGTCATAGCTTTTATTCAACCATTTCTTTCTTTTCTTCCCCCGTTTCCTCTCACTTGCTTTTAGTCGGAGCCATTCATACTTTTGAGCTCAGCGCACAGGGGAAGATGAGGATGACGAACAAAAAGTGGATGCTGAAAACATGCGTCAGCTTGTCAAATAGAACTCAAATCACCATGGAAACTGGGTAATCAGGGGCTGTATCAGTGGGAGGTTTTGTTTTTTTGTTTTTTTACAATTCTGTCTCTTCTATCTCTCTCCAAGACAAACAGACTTTCTTTCTTATCAGCCCTCGCCTTGTGTTTCTGCACCTCGACTCACACTTACATATTGTGTAGGGGTTGATAGCAGCTGAAGTCACAGAAACTCGCTGGGTAGAATATTTAATATATAAATATATAGGTCATGGCTCATAAAGAATCAGAAACATCATAGACATTAAATGTTTTAAATTGTAAATTGGTCAACAGATTATGTGGTGTGTGTGTGTGAGTGTGTGTGTGTGCGTGTGTGTGTGTGTGTGTGGGGGGGGGCATGTTTGGTAAATAATCAGAAACATGATGAAGAGACAAGTAAGTCAAAATGACGCCATGTTTAGAGCTTTATCAAATGTATGTCTGCATCTTACAGAACGACAGCAAGCTTTCAGAGATGGTTGAACTACTTTTGAAATCACATGACAACATGTCGGTGAAGTGAGATAATCACACAGTGTTGTACAGAAATACATCTGCACCCAATGACACCAGACACACAGTCAATACAATCAAACGGCTTTAAAGTAATAAATGCCTGCCGAGGGTACAGATGATTTTTCTTGTTATTGTTTCAACTCAAAGTCATCTCTGCATGTTACATGTAATAATGCAAGTGTATTTATAATGTCATTTGACAGTGTCTCTGACCTTACATCAGGGGTGTCAAACTCATTTTCACTGAGGGCACGTCGGCATGATGGTCGCTCTCAAGGGGCCGGTTTTAATCGTGGGACTAAATGTCAACACCACCTGACATATTGCATTATTTATTAATATATCATTTGTTTCAGTCACAAATAGTGTATGCATTCCCATACGTGTTACACCTGTAAACACATGGAATATATTGCTACAGATAAACATGTGTAATTCACCAGAGTTCATGGGCAATGCATGTTTTAGACTTTTATTCTTAGACAATCGTACGCCTTTAAGCTCTCCCACGTAAAACTCGGCCCATGGGCCACAAGTTTGACACCTTCAAACAAACTTGAGCATTTCACCAAGCAGTTGGAGAGTCAGCAGAATAATCATTTGTTCACATTTGTCAAAGTGTCCCTGTGCGCCAAGGGACTCTCCTGACACTGTGCCCATTTTTGGTTTGACCATAGAGGAACATGTAGAGCCGAGCTCTCCTCAGACTGGACACCGAAGCCGTCCTGCAGCACAAAAATGCAGATGGGCGGAACCGGCTAAAACAGGCACAGCGCAGCGCAGTGCCGGAAACGGCAAAACCAAAGCTATTACATAAATGCATATTCAGTCAATGGAGCAACTGGAGAGTTCCTCTCATTCCCTGCTCCCAAAATCCAAATATACATCTTCTCACGAAATGTGGCAACATCACGACAAACACAATAATTGTTGGTGCTGACGGAGGTGAGCAGAGTGAGTGTACGTGCACATTTAGGCTGCGGCGCACTGGCTCCTCCGGGGCCAGGAAAATATCAAGCAAGTACATTTGCAAATAAATAAATGAATAAATAAAAAGAAGCGATATCATCCCTGATGATACTTTGCATTGCCGCAGTGTTTTGGCCGCTGCCGGCAGGAGAATATAGGAGCTGACGTGTGGAAGATGATCCCACTCAACCAGCATGTTTACGGCCTCCTCGCTGTCTGACTGACTGCGTGAACTGGCTCACTTTTACCCATTGCACTTGTTTTGGTGTCATGGTAACAAGTGAAATATCGATGTGTGATGCAAGTCACCCCTCATACGCCTGTATTGATAGCACATGTTACCACTGATGTTTTTCATGTCGATTTAACGGTGCAGTGTGTACGATTTCTGTCATTTTTGTCAATTCCCCCAAAAATTACAAAACAACTACAAACCCACATTTTTTTTATTTATTAATTAATTAATTAATTAAAATGCCAAATACATAGGATAATCCTCAGAACAAAAGGATCTAATTCATTTACTGGTGCATATCTTGTTATTGTTATTATTATTAGTTTGTTTATCGCTAAATTTTTACTTTTTTATTATTACTAACATTGTGACTAGTCTATTGTATGCTTTATTGGTTATTTTGTTTGTAGTTCATAGTGAGTCACATCATTAGTGACCGTGCATCATTTCACACTGTAAAGCATCAAGTGTTTATATCGGCATCCAGAATAACAACTTGTGAAGTGGTGCCGTGGCTTTTGTTGCCATCTGTGAATTATGAAGGAGGTTGTGTTTGAAATGCATGTCATTGTATTACCAGCTTTCGTCACCACCATTTTGAAACAAACTCAACGCAGCTGCTCGTTCATGTTCCAGGGTTCTCGCTCATTCGGCTCGAATCCAAAATGTTCCCCACTCCGGAGCCGTGGAATTCGGCTTTGGAATCAATTCCATTTATCATTTCAGACTTTCCGGATGGAGCGGCAGAGTCGCTTCTCTCACGCTGCTCTGGCTCTTTGTGTGTGTGTGTGTACGCGTGCGTGAGTGCGCGCGTGTGTGTGCGTGTGTGTGAGCGTGCAGGGAGGGGGGAGAGTGGAATATGTGTGAGAGAGCCCCTCCCTCCTCCGTTTGCAGGATGACTGAGGTGGAGAGAAGCAGAGAGACTCGCTGAAATGAAGTGTGCATGTATATTCAAATATAGACGTAATACACAGCTTTTAAAGTGATCAAGGGCACTTTAATTCTGTATTCTAAAACAGACTTGTGTCATCAGCAAAAAAATACTGTTTTAAACACCTGAGACACATTGCAAAGGTCGTTTGTATATACGTAAGATACACAATTTAGGGCCCAGAACTGAACCCTGAGGAACGCAACACACAATGTCCTAACATTCAAAACAACTCTCCCACCCAACTTCACAAATTGTTTCCTTTTCTCCAAAGTAGCTTTTCATCCCCCCCCCCCCCCGTATTTTGTAATGTTCCAACTTTGCAAGTAGTACGCTATGATTTATTATGTCAAATGCTTTTTTTTAAGTCTATGAATAATCCAGCTGCAAGCTTTCTTTGATCCGTGGAATGTGAGATGTGTTCAAATGAATCCCGTGGTGCCGTTGCTGTTGATCTGTTGCTTCTGCGTGTAGCCTTTGTCACCCAGACTGACTGCGTACTCAGCAGTGGAGCAGCAGCGTCGTTCTTGATATGATATTGCTGTATTTGATTCCTTGAATTAAAGTCTGTTTGTGTTGGCTGGATTTCCCCTGAAGGATCCAATAAACACAAAGACGACACCGTGAACACATCAAAATAATAACCTTGCCAGGACAAAAATATTTCTGTTGCCTGGCATCGTCATCTGTCACTGTTACCCAAGCAGCACTGCACCTGCCCCCATTAGATCTTTCCCTCAGGTGGCGAGTCGACGGGATTGAAAGAGACACACGTGTGGCAGTGTGAGGTTAAGGACCATGCCCGAGATTACTTCAGCATGTGGGATGGGGACGGATGGAATCGAACCTTTGACCGCCTGCTTACTAGACAACTCCTCTGACCGCCCAGTCCCCCCCCCCCCCCCCCCCCCCCCCCCCCCCCCCCCCCCCGTCCCCCCCCCACAGATATGTCCATATCTGTGATAAATGCGGCGCGACTGCAGCTGAGAGGCCTTCTCACTGCCAACGGAGCCTGTAGTCACTTTTTCACAATTCACCCCGTTAAAAGAGGTGTCGCAGGAGACCGGCAGCTCCTGTCTGCGTTTGTCGATACCTTCGTAAAGAAATACATTAACGTTTGATATCTCGTCAAGACTAATGTCTTAGCACTCTAATGCAAGATTGACTTTAAAGGTGCAGTGTGTACGATTTTGGTCATTGTTGTCACTATTGGTAGAAAGAAAATGCAACAAAACAATGAGATACTCACATTTTCTTATTCACCTCAATCATTTTTTTTTTCCATTACCCTTGCATGAGCCCTTTAATGAATATTCACATGAGGAACGGGTCCACTCTACAGGGGGCAGCCATGTTTTTACAGGAGCCCAGAGTGGATGTACTAAACCTCTTTTGAGTTCTAACAACAACGGGGGTCTACCATAGGTTCTCCTGCATGCTCGGGGCGATGGATACAACATGCAATTTCAACACTAGATGTCACCAAATCTGAGACACTGCACCTTTAAAATAAAAACACAAATCTGTGTCGTTTCTTTTACATGATGGGAAGCTTTAACCAGCCTCGGCAAATGGGATCTGAGAGGAGAATATGAACCCGGCAAATATGTAGATGGCATCAGATACAAAGAGAGTGTTATTATGTGGTATCGTTATGGGCAGACAGTGTTATTAAAACAATTACTCCCTTTCAGATGGAAGTGAGGCGCTACATTCCCCAGATGAGTTTGCGAACACATGCATGGACGACCGCGCTTGTTTTTGTGTGTGTGTGTGTGTGTGTGTGTGTGTGTGTGTGTGTGTGTGTGTACGTGAACGAGTATGTTAAAGAATCACAGACAGCATGGAGGGAGGAAAAGCATTCCCATTAGAGCGCCCATTAAGTGTGATTACAAGTGATTACCTGCTGTCGGAGGAGATGACCAGTCCTCTCCTGCCACTGGATTAATGACATAAACAAATGCTTCCCTCTCTCCATCAGCAAACAACCTCCTTTTTTATTCTCAGTGGCAAGAAACAAAACTCTTCTTTTGCCTGGAACGTGGATTTCTTTCCCCCTGCGTAGGGAGCAAACCGCAGGTGCCTCATTGGTTATTTGATTGGATTGATTTGCATTTCTTTTATTTATTTGTTTATTTAAAGGTGCAGTGTGTGAGATTTGGTCCCATCTAGAGGTGAAGTTGCATGTGATATCCGTCACCTCACCCTCGCCCTTCTGAGCATGCAGGAGAACCTGTGGTGACTTCAGTTGTCAGTTTACTACGTCCACTTTGACTGCTGGAAAAACATGGCAGCCCCCGTAGAGAGGACCCCCCTCCTCATGTAAATATACTTTAGCTGGATGATTTAAGCGTTCTGGGGGAAAACACATTCGGGTGATTATAAATTCATGAAAACGCCAGTGTGCAATTGTTTTGTAATATTTTTAGACGTTAAAAAAAACACCGAAATCGTACACACTGCACTTTCAAAACTACTTTTTGGCAAAACCAGACACGTGATTTTTTTCTGTTTTTTTTTTAAATTTATGGCCATTTCCTCCCCTAATAAATAAATAAATAAATCATAAAATAAGCTGTCCTGTGCTCCAAGGGGCTGACACACACACGGAGCCATTTGATTGGGCCAAAAAGAGAGAAGAAGAAGAAGAAGAAGAAGCTTAGTCTGGATTTCTCCACCCAACTGCTGTAGTGTGGGAGGAAGTACTTGTGGTTGTGACCACATGTGGCAACCGCTGGCGGCTAGGCGTATTTTAAAGGCGCAGCGGGAGTAAGGAAAATGTTGCACATAGGTCACGGCGGCCAGATGTGGTGGTGCTGCTGCGACGGCATCCTGTGCTGAATAACTCGGCATGTGAAGGTGTTGAGGGTGTCATTGTGGATCTCCTCTAACGACGGGATGATATGAACGGGGCGATGTGACCTTTGCCCTCAAACGGGTGAAGCTTTTAAACTCGCCCTTAGTCTGAATGGCGTGTTAATCGTGTGGCCCGCGGAGCTTAAAGGCACATGACCGTCTAAAAATAAAGGTCTGCAGCATACATGGCCCATGCCACTGTTCATGTCTCGCAATATATTCAGTGTGTTGACATTTTAACATGCAGACACAATATTTGTTACGTGAATAAATGATATGAAGTATAAAGACAGTTATTTTACGATATGTTCAGTAGTAATTACATTTAGTCTTTCAATTAAATGCCGCCCCTTGAGAGCGACCGTCATGCCGATGTGGCCCCCGGTGAAAATGAGTTTGACAGCCCTGGTCTAAATGTTGCATGCCCTGATTGAGGTCGTTTTCTGGGCTCTGACCAGAGTACCTGCTGTTCCCTTCTTGTTTTTTTTCAGGCAGACCTCTTATTTTCATCTCAGTGGGTCTTTATTCTACACCAAACATTTATGTACATTTTTTTTTTCTCTGTGTGTTTTCGTAGGTGTTTCTCTCGGGGAGCTGAGCGGCTCCTCAGCGCTGCCTGGAGTCAGACTTCACCACTTCCTCTAGTAAGATCCTTTGTTTGGTGTCAGAGTTACAACGAATGCCAATGCACCGTTTCTGTTTCCACTCCATCTCCCCGCTGTGACGTTCGAACCCGACATAACGAGCCTTCCACATCATGTATCTGACGGGTTTGCTGTTCATTTTGGTGCAATATTATATTATGCAAATGACTTCTCTAATTTGTCATGTGACAGCAAATCTTTGAAATATAACAAGACAATGGTCACTGCAATAGATTCAGAGAAACATATGTGGCATAAGATATATTTAATGTGTTATTGAGTATGTAATTGATCATTTTGGTTGACGTAAAGGTGCAGTGTGTTCTTGATTTTTGTAAACATGAAGTTCTAATCATTGGATTGAAGAACCTTTCTACATGTAAACATAAATGCAGCAATACACAATAGATGTAATCCAATTAAAATGAGGATAACATGTTTTGGGGCAATAGGAGGCAGCAAAATGGTTCGAATATACGTTGAAGTCATATTCTGTCTTTGCTTATCAACACAACCACCAGCATCGTTTATCTCTCTCCTATGTAGAGGTAGATGACTGCCGGGTAGTGACGGATCAAAGTGAAGTGGCGACCTGTTTGAAAAGAGTTGCTTCTCAATGATCAGTGTTTTTAAAGACACTTGGTTCTCATATTCAGGTGTATACTTTCATTTTGTGTCATTATATGAAAGGTTGACATGCTCTGATCTTCTGAAAACAGGACATGACCTTCCTCATTGGAACAAGTAGTGCAGCTCCTGCTCCTGAGCTGAGCCTGGCATTGGTCACACCTCTTTTACCATGCATTATGCAAATGTTGCTTCCTGTGATTTTATGTGATGGTGTGTGTAGGATTGTTGGTCATGCTGCAAAGGAGCTGCTTCTGGAGCAGATTTTCTGTGCTGACCTTGCAGTTTTGAAATGTGCAGGATTATCACATGTCCAAAAAATGACATAACACCATGGGGGAATTGGAGAAGTGGGAAGCATGCAAGTAATATGTCCGTTTTTACCATTTGTCTTATGGACACGTGGAAATGAGGAACTCAGAGTTTGAGAAATCATGTTTCACCGATCCACATCTGTTCCATCCCGTATGGATGAAACCAAAGCAACGCATGTTTTTTCCTTCTTCTGGGTAAAAGAATTTATATACGTGTATATATATATATATATATATATGTGTGTGTGTGTGTGTGTGTGTGTGTGTGTGTGTGTGTGTATTTATTTATATATTTATTCAAACATGTTTTATTCAGCCATATGCATATACATACAGTGAACCATAGTTTTACAAATATAAATGTAAACAAATATAAAGAAAATAATTACAACAATAAAGTAAACCATAAAATTATAAAATCATCACACTGTACATTCAAACAAATAAAAACAAAACAAAAAGTAACAACACAAAGTGGTTGGTATTGATAAGAGTGATTTTTCGTGTTTCTATACATTTAAAGAAAGAGATGAAAAAGAGAATAGATGAGAAATAGTTCAATTAAATGGATTACATTTTGGACACAAATGGATACATTTGTACATTTAATGGAAGAGAAAGAGGAAAAAGGTAATGGATGAGAAATGATTGCACATTAAATGGATTAAATAGATAATCCGAAATGTGTTGACGATAAATTGAGATTTGTGGCTCTGGCGGCGGAATATTCGTGCCAGCAGTTTCAGCCGTGTTCTCCCCACTGGTCTTAACAGCTGTGTATGAATGATTGGTAATAATAGCCACAATTTGTTGTTTGTCTCAGTCTCCCGTGAGGGATCAGGCTCAAGACTGCGAACTGTGTCCAATGAAAGCTGGCATGGATCATCGAACCTATTTGACCTTGACCTGCGTTTTATTTTTTTATTTTTTTTTACCCTTTTCCGAGAAGCTCCAGATTTTAATGTAATATGATAAGTGCACCCAAACAAAGTCATTGAGTTGATTCTTCTATCAGCTCGAATTCTTTAATGAAAACACCATCTGCCATCCTCCCACTGATGCCAGTTGCCATGATGCTGAGCCTGTGTCACGTTGCATACTGTGATGTAAATGAAGTATTAGAGCACTGGCAGATCAAGATCGGGCCTTATCTGAATGCTACCCCCCAAATTATAATGCATGATGATGACTGTTTTCTGCTCGTCACCGTTGATCCATGATGCAGACAGACGCACGATGAGATTGAACAGTTTGGAGCCTGACATTTGAATGAAGATTGGGTCCTGATGCCCTTTATAAAACAACAGTCATACTTTCATCACAGTGAAGATACTTTCAGTAGGGTAGCGTGCCACAACCCCCACCTCCTTTGCCACCAGGTCAATGAGGTATTGAAAGGCTTTTCATTTTGGTCATTTTTTCACTTCTAAAAAATATTACAAAAACAATTACATTCTGATATTTCCATGAATTTATAATCCTGTAAATGTTTTATTTTTTTTCCCCGTTATCCCAAAATAGCCCATTAATGTATGTTTACAAGAGGACGGGGGTCCTCCCTATGGAGGCCACCATGTTTTTACAGTAGTAAAGGTGGATGTACTAAACATCATTTCAGTTTTAATGACAACTGAAACATAGGTTCTCCTGCATGTTCAGAAGGGTGAGGTGAGGTGATGGATGCAATGTACAACTTCACCTCTAGAGGTCAACAAATCGAACATACTCCACCGTTAATAAGTTGTTTAGAACTACAAGACAGACTTAATTGTTTTTTAATATAGATTATTTTCCTAGAGTCTAAAACCAGACTAAATCCTGTTTGGTACATTATACGTACTTCATTATACCGTTTGCTGTGGTGGTGACAATGAAGTCAAGTGACAGAGTCGAACATTATCTAATGCACTTATACTTTAAATGTGCAAATACCCAAGACTTTTGTTTGTTTTTTTGCAATCATCCAAAATCTAGTTCAAATCTGATCTCTAAGGGAACCGGGGCTTTGGGAATCTCTGGGTTTAGTTTCAATTGGTGTCAATACTATTGTTTGTATAGTGTTTTTTGTTCAGTTCAGATTTAGCTCAATTTCACCAATGAGCCAGTTTGTACATTTGGGATTTAGTAGGGAATTCTACTCACATCAGGAGACGGTGTGGCGCATTGAAACTTCACCAAATGCATTTAAACCAGATTGAGACTTTTACTTTGTGACATGGAGCATTGTCTTGTTGGAAGTAGCTTTTAGAACAGACATCTGTTGTCAGGGCGTCACCACTGACTGGTAGAAAAAGTTTCCAAAGAAATTTCTATCCCTATATTTTGAAGGGGAAGACTACACTGTGCATGTTGTAATACCTTCTGTCCCTAAGATGCACTTTTTGGCTTTTAATTGAATTGGAGCTGATGGAGAATGGCTTTGGGAAGTCGAGACCACATCAGCTGAATATTATATCCGTTTGTAGGGTTGTAACAATACACACAAATCATGATTCAGTACGTACTTCACTTTTGGTTACAGTATGGGAACAAAACATAAACAGCTGCGTTTGTACCGATGTCGTTTTTTTTCTTGTAGCAGTGACATTTCGAAGTACAAAATAGTGAACTTTACTTTACTGTCTCCTTCAATAATTCATTATCCCAAGAGAGATATTGGCAAATGAAACAATTTCCTCATTTTATTTTGAAAGCGCAAGTCAGAAATGTGTTTATTGACATCAATTTGCCAGAGCAACATGTTTTACCATAAAGGCGTGAATAGGCGCACACTTAAGTTGACGGCGCAGCTCACTTGACAACAGACGCCAGAACGTCGGCTCACTTGACAGCAGTCTCGGGTGGTGCTGCCTCCGTATTATCCACTCGTCTTTCTCCGTTGCATTTTTTTACCGCTGTTCCCAAACGGGAGACAAGGCAGGGTCTTCAAGCTCTGCTTTCTCACCAGCGGTAGCCATGCTACAGCCAATAAGCAGCCATTCCAGTGGAGGTACCAGATCGGCTTAGGTGCATTGTTTTTGGCTTTTCTTGTGAGCGACGGCATCTTTCTGTCTGGCAGCACAAGCAGATCCGACCGGTACCTGCACAGGGAAGTCACCCTTGCACAGCCCTGTACCCGACCCATTGTCCTGTACCCAACCCAACGTCCTGTACTTTACACACACGTAAACACACACACACACACACACACACACACACACACACACACACACACACACACACACACACACACACACACACACACACACAGCTATCAGTGCTCAACTGCCAAGCACAAAGTCACTTGAGTTTTTTTTTTTATGCCTCTTAAACAGATTAGTGACATTCTCTGCGATCTGATGTGATCTTTGCGGTGTGGATTAGCTGATTCTAAAAATATGCCTCATCGTGTCTGTGTGGTCAGATTTGAGTCAGGGCACCAAGAGAGCGTGTTTTGTTCTCGCCTGTTTTTTGTTTTGTTTTTTTGTGACAAATTACAGCAAGGACATAATGTACTGTACCTTAATTGCCTCCCTCGCTATTTCTGCGGCGACTGGCTGTGTTGATAAGGCGACTCATGTAAATGTATCCCCTTGACCTCACACGGTATCTCACACTGCCCCGACAAAGAAGAAAAAAAAAAGTGAGCACAAAGTTCCCTCCATTTAGACTTTGAACGTCCTTAGGCGTCTGAACTTGTTGAACTCAAGAGTCCAGACTTCCTCTAACAGGACGATGCAGCGCCTTATTTTGCAGCTGGGACAACAGCGTTTGTGCTGACAACCCCCCCCCCCCCCCCCCCTGCGGACACCCCCCCCCCCCCCCCCCAGCTCTGCAGTTGTGTGACAAAATAATCTAAAGTTAGATATTCAGTAAAAGCCTTTTTGGGACAGGCGACAGGGGGGGGGCAGTTAGGGTTAGGAGCCAGTGTTACAGCACAGTGCACACAGATTTCTTTTTATACGTGGTACAAGTTCAATCATCCACACAGAATGAAAGACTTGAGCCAATGATAATCAAGCGCAGACTTTACATGATCAAATACATTGGCTTTTAAAATCAAACAAGGTTCAGACTTAAAGAAATCCCCCATGTGTTTGAAATGAGAGTACAATTAAAAGAATTCAGAGACTGTCCCATTTCATTTGATCTGATTTTGCTCAATCTGGATTCGACATATTGTTTGGATAAGAGCTTCAGAGTGAACATATGAAAAGAATATGCGGCACACTGTGATAGTGTGGACATGGAGAGTGAGATTTTGGAAAGTGTGATCAGTCAGAACGGGGTCACGTTGGCTGTGTGAGCCCCGCTGAAGAGCAGCGCTGCGATTCTACAGCGATGAGGATTGGGAGTTTTCAGCAATTCTGCACATTTCTGTCCCGTGATAAAAAATAAAATGAAGTTAAAAAGTGAGTCAGACAACAAGAAAAATGTGACAGTGCTTTTAATTTGAAATCAGCACAGGAAATGATGGAAAGGTTAGGGTTAGGGTTCGTGCCACCTATTGACTCGACAGATTTACTATTGCATTTTCATTGTCATGTCACGTCATCTTCTTCCGTTTGTCCAGTGTTCTGGGTCTTGGGGTATTTCTACCAGTACAAATAGGGCCATTGGGGGTATCAGTGTCAGGGCCAGTGACACTGCAGCAGGGTCCAAGTGGGGTTCAAACCAGTGATCTTTGCTTCCAAAGGCGACTGCTCTACCCACTTAGCCACTACCGCCCCACATTTTCACTGTGCATAGTCTAATTGTAATGCTACAATACGCACCACTTCATTCTTTATCCCTCAATAACTGAACCTCACATTGTGACAGTGGAGCATTTATGAAAAAGGTGTTCACCAAGAAGCGTCATAGAGCACTGGTTCTCATCCGGTCTGGGGTCGGGACCCATCATCACCCCTTCATGATGAGTCGTGACCCAAATCGAGGACAGTTTTCAATTTGTCAAATTCATTTAATGAAAGGATGGAGCAGTTTGAAGCTGAAATAGAACAGAATTTCACAGGATGGCAACACAGTTTAATGATAAACAAAAACGGCCAGCAGGTGGCGATGCTAGAGAGGGACATTTTCCCTTTTACACAAATAGTCGATCCCGTACCCGTGTTTCACTATGGTCAGTGCTGAAAACAAACTTTACATTACCAGTGCTGGGCATCATCACCACCTACTGTTAAGAGGTGTGAATAGGTGGTATAAAAAGATCCTCTTCAAAGTAAAGGTATAGGATTTTTTTCTTTTTTTGTGACGTTTGCTCCTGAAATGATGTACTGATGAAGTAATAACAACCTGATTTGTTCTCTGGATGAGACAATGTGTGTGTGAGTGTGTGTGTGTGTGTGTGTGGGGGGGGGGGGGGGGGGGGGGGGGGGGGGGGGGGGGTCTGTACAGCATTTACCACACTATGGGACTATTTCCTGTTTCCTGTTTTACCCAAGGCTTGTGCACACACTTGTGGCTTATTTCACGATGTTGTTTTTACATTATCTATTGTGTGTTGTTGCATGGGATGATGTCGATATCCGACTCTCACTCCCACTTTCACTCAGGAATGTGATGGGGGGGGTAATGTTCATATCATGCCTCCCCCCGCGAAATGTTCACAGAGTACGACAAAGAGATGCTAGTACATTTTTGTGCTTGCGCGCATGCAACCCTGACTCCACCCCCCACCCACACACACACACACACACACACACACACACACACACACACACACATTGCAATGTTTAAAGAGTGCAATTTAGTGGCATGCTGGGTCTGTTTGATATACTGTATTATTTATACTATTGTTGTTGTTGTTAAAGGTACAGTGTGTAAGATTTGGTGACATCAAAGCCATACATTGAGGTAAAAATGTAATTACAGAACAGTTTTGTCATCATATTTTTGACAGAAGGAAGTGTCAAAACATAATCAACAACATACCATGGTAACCCCATTACTGAGCTGCCATGGTGTGTTGTTTTTACTTCCTGGATGTTGTTACCTTTGAGTTTTGTAAACTGCAGATTACTGCACATTAAAGAGCTCATTTTAGGGTCATGTAAAAAGCAAGAAAGTGATTATGCATTCGTAAAAATGTCAGTTTGTAATTGTTTTGTGATTCTATTTCTACAAATAGAAGTGATCAATTGACCAAGTTGACCAAAATCGTACACACTGCACCTTTAAATCAGACAAAAAGACAAAACTACCTTCCCTACCATTTCCAGCAGGAGAGAGTGAGAGAGAGCGGAGGGAGAGGAGAATTTTGTCTGTAGTGTCCAAATACCAGTGTCCTGAAAACACCCCCATTGTTATCTGTGCTACACATTAAAGGTGTCGTGTGTACGGTTTGATGACATCTGGTGAAGTTGCATATTGTATCCATCACCTCACCTTTCCCATCCAAGCATGCAGGAGAACCCATGTAGCCCTCAGTAGTCATTAAACCTCAAAAGATGTTTAGTATGTCCACTCTGCGCTATTGTTAAAACATGGCGGCCCCCATCAGGTGGACCCGTTCCTGGTGTGAATATACATTAAAGAGCTCATTTTAGGCTTGTATAAAAAGCAAGTCATACTTTGGGGTCGTTCTACATTTCTAAAAAAAAAATGTCTATATAAGTGTTTTTTAATTCTATTTCAATCGATAGAAATGACAAAAAATGACCAAAATCGTATACACTGCACCTTTAAGATGTAGTTATTCAAAAACTCCCCTCACTATGCAGCCATTGTCATTTGTGCTCTGTGCTCTACACCATTGTACAGTACATGGTGTTCTTGCTTCTCTCGTCAAGCAGGATGTCGTAGCTGTTTCCAAGTGGAGAGAAGGAAATTCTCTCTCTCTCTCACACACACACACACACACACACACACACACACACAGAGTCTCTCAGAGTCCCGCCCTGTCTGCAACCAGAGTAATAAAACACACCCACTCAACAGTTTAGACAGTGAACCTGACTTCAAAGCTCAGGAGCCGGCGGACTATTTGCAGTGGTTGGCCGCCGTCGGAGAGATGGATTTTGGCACTTTATAATTTGATCAAGAAAGAAAGGCCTTTGTGACGGAGTCAGGCTGCCCTCTTTCAAATCATGTTTTAGTCCAAATCATTTATTTCTCACAAAACATCAGATTTGTTTTTAAAAAGTACAAATGAAGTTTAAATGAAATGGTGTCTCAAAGCTGTCTTCAGAGTTACTGTGAGAATAAGCTCACATGCAATGATTTGATAAATCTCGATGACATATTGATAGAGATTGTGCTACACATTAAAGGTCGTAGTCATTTTTGCCTAAATAACAGTTGTTTGCACCTCGAAAAGCTAAAAGTGAAGAATTCATATCTGAAAAAACCCAGTAAAACATTAAGGTTAGTCGCAGTTTTGGCTGAATTTGGCAACAATCAAGCTTCCCTGACTACATTATTTTAATGTTGGCTGTCCAAACCTCAGAATTACTTTCAGATAAATCCATTATCAATGTTTAAAGGTGCAGTGTGTAAGATTTGGTTACATCAAGTGGTGAAGTTGCATGTTGTATCCATCACCTCACGCTCACCCTCCTGAACATACAGGGGAACCTCTGGTCGACTTCAGTTGTCATTAAAACTTAAAAGATGTTTAATATGTCCACTCTGGGCTACCGTAAAAACATGGCAGCCCCTGGAGAGAGGACCCGCACCTCATGTAAATATACATTAATTGGCTTAATTAAGGTTCATGAAATAGGTGATTTTAAATTCCTGAATATGTAAGTATATAATTGTTGAAATCTTACACACTGCACCTTTAAAGTAAGGTGACCTCATAGAAAGGGGACAGGGATGGAAAGGAAGGCATCAGCAGGTATAAACACAATTCTGCTACGACCCCCTGAATGATTTACATGTTCATCTTAATCACGCGAGACCGACTGTTATAGGTTGACTTTGTGCCACTGAGCAGCCAGGAATACTGGCACCATCAGAACTTTGCTTGTTCTTGATCATGAGATTGGCGGGATAGTTTGTAGTTTTGGGTCATTTTTGATTCATCAACAGTAGATGGCGACATTCTGCAAAAATATACGTTTTCCAAGCAAACATGCAAACAAAAATACACCTCGTTTGTTGACCACAAACAAGTGGCTTTTTGTCCAAATGATTGGTCTGAACCACTAATCTAAATACAGCTACACTGGCTATCTGGTTGGCAATCAACGTACATAATAATAATGATAATTATAATAATAATTATTATTATTATTATTATTATTATTGCTATTGTTGTTTTTGTTGTTGTTGTTGTTATTGTTATTATTATTATTAGTATTATTGTTGTTGTTATTATTGCAAGAATAATTTAGTTTGTACAATCAATGCTTAGTAATAATGATAATGATGATGATAGTAGTAATAGTATATTATTATTGGATGAATGATTGAGTTGCACCATCTCTCTGACTGAAAGGGAAAAGAAACACTTGAAACCAATTTCAATAACAAAGACCAAGGGAATTCATGGCTGGAACCAAAGGACCTTCCCATGAAGCATTTCCATGAGACATCGCTCGATAAGAATAAGGGAATAGTGAGTTTATAGAATAATAGAACCAGGGCACTTGGAGTCCTCACGCTCCAGAGTGCAGCTTTAAGAACCTGCTGGAGAAACTGGAGCCAACTGTTTCTCCAACCAATACAATTCACCTATAAGCGATTGGTGGTTTTCGATAAGACGTTCTCTCCGCTGGGTGTGTGTTACATCTCTGTGTCCTCCTGTGACCTGCAATCATTCTGCTTTCCAGACGGTGTGTGTGTGTGTGTGTGTGTGTGTGTGTGTGTGTGTGTGTGTGTGTGTGTGTGTGTGTGTGTGTGTACATCACAGCACAGACACTTTCTCTTTACCTCTTTACCTTTATCTCTTTAATGTTGAATATATTCAATATTGAATTCAATGTAAGTCATTGGAACTTTCTGGCATACATATACCGGTATATATATACGTGTGTGTGTGTGTGCGTGTGTGTGTGTGTGTGTGTGACCCGTCTGTCTGTTGTTGTGTGTGGGGGTGTTTGTGTGTGTGTGTGTGTGTGTGTGTGTGTGTGTGTGTGTGTGTGTGTGCATATTTATTGAAACTACAGCTGAAAAGAAAAACATATGTGGCTCTGTCACAGGCTGCATTTTTTTTCATTTTTCAATCTGCTGATACAATAATTACATTCTCAGAGGCTTTAAATTTTTTGCATGAAGTGGCTCTCTCTCATTCTGTGTGTGTGTGTGTGTGTCTCTCTCTCTCTCTCTCTCTCTCTCTCTCTCTCTCTCTCTCTCTCTCTCGTATCTCGCTGCATATGTTGTCAGAAGTGGGATGTGTAGACCAACTGCGTGTGCATCCTTAGTTGGGCTCTGGGGACGGTTGGTGTGGATAATGATCGTACGATGTTTAATAAGTTTGAAGTCTGTGTGGGTGTGTGTGTGGGTGTGTGCGCCGCAGTGACAGAGTGACGCTCTGGCACACACACACTGGTCTCTTTCTCTCTCTCTCTTTCCCTCTCTCTCTCTCTCTCTCTCTCTGTCTCTCTCTCTCGTGTTGACGCGTGATGGGCACCGGTTGAGACGTTGCCGGCGCACCCCTGGACATGACCTATCAGATATCGCGGCACAGGTTTTCACCCCAGCGACACGTATCGTCACGTTTTTGTATCGCGATATATCGTGGCACGATATATTGTTACACCCCTACTAGATATTAAACGCTCTCTCCGCAGCGCAGTTTCCCATAATGCTTTTCCAGCCAGCTGTTGTTCCAGTGAAAAGGAATTTTGAAAGCTGGAATAGTTTTCATAATTCCAGCTGACAGTGTATTTTTCAAAATGTCTTTGGGCTGAGAGAGAAAAATGGACATCCAAGTGTTTGGCCACTCCAGCAGTTATGTCATCTTTATTTCAGTAACAATTACCCCAAGCACTATCTTATCAAGAAACTCAAAATGATGTGACAACAACATCACTTTATAATCAGTAATTATATATAAAAATAATGTAATATATGAAAATTAAAGAGCTTTGTTTTTCATTCAGTTATTTTGAATGAATACAAACAGAAAAACACTCATCTCAAAAGCAGATTGGACTGGGAACAGATGGGGGTAGCACACATGTGCAATTTAAGTATTATCATATAATAAGTATATAGTTTAATATAAGATGGGAAAACATGGGTGATCATGGTCATTTGATTGGCTGGCATCACGAGGCATGAATAATAAAACCAGGGGGAAAACCGGACCCTGCACAGAAGTCGTTCATTTCCATATTTTATTTTGGTGGAAACAAGTCATGCCCTTTGATTCACAATGGACGTCTAACAGCATCCAGAGCGACTGCTGTGAGAGCATCTGAGAGGGTTCAGGCAGCTGCTGGACTCAAAAGGAAAGACTTCCTGAAACTACAGGGGGACTTCACCTTCTGCTCCCTACACACACACACACACACACACACACACACACACACACACACACATACGCACTATATGTGCTGTAGATCCAATCCAATCCAATCCAACTTTATTTATAAAGCACTTTAAAACAACCATAATGGTCCAAAGTGCTGTATAGAAAAAGACATAAAATGAACAGCACCCATGCAGCATAGAATAGATATATAAATATAAATATAAATATAAAATAAATATGAATAAAACAGGTCAGCAGATCTAAAACATGAATAAAGTAAAATAAAATCAGAAATAAAAATCAGCAAATAAATAAACCATACAGTTGAACAGTAATTAAGATAAGATTAGATTAAAATAGAATACAAATGTAACCAAAATAAAAATCATAGCTCTCCCCAGCACCAAACTGCCACTGTGTGGATGGAGAGTAGAAGATGTTTTCATAGCAGCGCTACAGAGGACGTGTGGCCGAGGACGAGCAGAGGGTCAAGAACTTCCGTGTCACGAGTTTCTTTACTCTCGTTCGCCTGGTTTCAATATTTATGGAACAAAAGATCTCGGCGAGCTCGGCCAAATCAGACCAGGGAATCTAAAGGATTTTACAGGAGCTATTTCCCTGATCTTTGCACACCTCTCGAGGGTCTAATTACCCTTAAGGTTCAAACTTGAATCCATTTATCGTACAGTACGTGGGAGGGAGGAACATGGCGCAGAGCAGAACACAGATGTACAGTATGTGGACTTGCCACAAGCAAGTAACTTGCCATTCAAGGACAGAAAGAGGGTCTTTGTGGGACATGGTGACCCTGACAGACCCAACTCTCCATGATGGAATGATGTTCTGTAGGGGGTTATTTTTGGGGCTGCACACAACACGTGTGTTTCTGAGAATCACGCACTGTTCCTCGCAGTAAAGGAGCAGCGTGTAGGATTTTGGTCATCTTTGTCTCTTCGAAAAATATGACCAAACAATTACATACTGACATTTTCATGAATTCATTTTTTGTTTTGTTTTTTTCAATGACCCTTAAACGAGCCCATGAATGTATATTTATATGAGGAGCTGGTCCTCTCTCTGGGAGTCGCCATGTTTTTACAGTAGCCCAGAGTGAACAAACATATTTTGAGTTTTAATGACAACTGCAGTCGACCATAGGTTCTCCCACATGTTCTGAGACTGAGACATGCAACTGAGAGAAAACTACCAGAGTTTCTCCTGCATGCTCGTATGGGAAGGGTGAGGTGATGGATACAACATGCAACTTCACCGCTCGATGTCACCAAAGCTTACACACTGCACCTTTAAAAAAAATAATAATTTAAAAAATTTAAAAAATTTAATCAAAGGAGAAAAAACTCATTTTCATTATAAAATATGCAAGGTGCTCAAAGGCAATGTACCGGTAATACCATTAAAGAATTTAACACTATTTCCAGCCCCAAGGCTTTTCTTTGAATGCCGCCGTTATGAAATCACACTTTTTGTGTTTCATCAGGTTGGCACTCGTCACAGTGGCGACAAGAAGCTTTTCACGAGAGAATAAAAGGACAAATAAATCAATACACGAATAAGCCTGTCATTGCCGTCTATCATTTATCATGTAATTCTCTTGGATAGGGATGGACTACATCACAGCAACCATGTTTTCTGTCTGACAACATATACAAACTAAACCTTTGAGTTATTATGAACAAGGGTTTTTTTAAGTCGTTGAATCAAAGCTTCTCAAGAGGAAACGCAGATCATCGCTGCACAGAGAAAGAAGTGAACCAGTTCTCTAAAACTTTGTCAATCATAGTTGCAATTATCCTTAGGTACATCAAATGAGCTGTGCATTACCCGGCCCCCCGTTGTTCAATGTGGTCCACAGGGTTGAGTACGAGCTGCACTGTTTTATACATGAAGCCAGAAAAAAATTTGCCAGGATATGCTTTTATTTTGAAAAGATTCCATTTCCTGTCAGTGTGATTTTGTTATGCCTGATGTCTACATGACCGCAGCAGCATTGTGGTGCAGGCGGAGTGGGCAGGGAATTTCATGTTGTTGCTGCACTTTCTTTGCCTTCAAAATAAAAGTCCCACTTTAGCAAACCACTCCCATTTGTTTCCAGTCAAATTTGCTTTTGAAATTAGTCTTCTGTATTTCTGAGTATAAAAGAACTATTTGTTTTTATTCAAATGGAATGGGATTGTCTATACAACAGATCTCATTTTCAAATTCATTTGTTTTTTGCACAGCATGTTAAATTATTTTTCTGACACAAATTTGATAATAATGATAATAATAATAATAGATAATGATTAGACAGTTGTGTTATTTTCACAGACATTTGAGTTTCTTGATGAAATGACGTTTTATACTAATTGTTACTGAAACAAAGAGGATATAGCTAATACGTAAATAAATAGCCCATAAGATGATTTTAATAATTTCATTTGTTTGTCCCCCGCTAACCATCTGGGTGGTCCCCCTGGAAAAGTAACTGCCCACTCCTAAGCTATAGTCACGATCACCACTGTTTTTTTTGGTTTTTTTTTTTATTTTTATTGAAAAGATAATAGATGATATAGATAATACAGAAATAAATATCCCATAAGTGGGATGTGAGTCCTTGGAGGAGAAGTCATGAGGACAGCCAGGCGAGGACGTTTAGCTCCCTGGTCTCTCATCTTAACCTTGTTTACTTATAGTACAGGCAGATGCACAGTGTGACCTTGTGGACATAAATACCGCTGCTGTGTCACATACTGTAACAGTCAGAGGAGAGAAGAGGTGATGCAGAGGGACTCTGTGCCCCACCAACTGCTCAATGGACTGTGTGTCTGCTGCTGTGCTCTTTATTTATAACTCCTTTTTCTGCTGACTCATGCTCTGGCTGCAGTGTCAATTCAGGACGAGGGTGTGCAAAGGAAACGTATCCCCTGTTGTCAACGACAGGGCTGGAGCATGAGGGGAATATCCCGGGATCCCAAAAGGTGGCATTTGGTGAATGACATTGAGCTTAGATAGGTCAGTTATTTTCATGTATTTCATATATTTCTTAAAGGTGCAGTGCGTCAGATTTCTGTCGGTTTTGGTCAAGTATTTTTAGAAAGAAAGAAAAAATGACATACAGACATTTTCGTGAATTTATATGGACCTAAATTGATCATTTTTTCACATTACCCTTAAATGAGGCCATTAGAATGTTTACATTTTGAGCAGGTCCCTCTTTACGGGGGCAGCCATGTTTTTACAGTACTCCAGAGTGGACATTCTAAATGTATGTCATGTCACCTTCAACTGCTTATCCAGTCTTCGGGGTTGCGGGGTATTTCTACCAGTACACATAGGGCCTTTTTCTCGGGGTATCAGTGTCAGGGCCAGTGACACTGCAGCAGAGCTCGAGTGGCATTCGAACCAGTGACCTTTGCTTCCAAAGGTGACTGTTCTAACCACTGAGCCACTGCCGCCCTTACTAAATGTATTTTGAGTTGAAATGACAACTGACCCTCTACCACAGGTTCTCCTGCAGGCTCGGCAGGGTGAGGGTGAGGTGATGGATACAACAAGCCACTTCACCACTAGCTGTCACCAAATCTGACACGCTGCACCTTTAACCAAGCGAAATGTGAACGTAGAGTTTTTAACTTCGGCATCAGCTCTAAGTCTGCCCTGTTGTCAGTCATGGTGTTGACATGTTTCAGCCAGAGGTCTCAGAGAGAAACTCTGCGTCGGTGGTTCTGCAAACACTTTATCCAGGTTTCTGATCCGTCTCAGATTTATGTTGCGATTATTCAACAAAATGAAAAATAGAAATGTGATCTCTTCTGAACCTCAGGGCAAGTCACGTCACATTCCCCTGGCAGCGGATCTGGAGATTGTTGAGCATGATATTTAAGAGCAAGAGGAGCTACAGCTGAGTATTTGACCTTTGACCTTGGATTATCATTGCAATTCAGCAGTGGGGAAACTAATCCACATTTGTAGTAAATGCAGCAGAAATGAAACCGAGATGATTCTCCAAACCAAACTGCAGGTGTAGGGTCTCCACAGTTTCGCTGATGGTGAGGTTGATTGCACCTTTGCCTTTTTAGAGAATAAAAATAAGAAGCTAAAACTTGATTTGTCTTTCTTTGGTCAGTCACAGTTTAGGGAAAGCAATGGCATCCCTGCGGGTTGTGGGGAAAATGTGCATACTACATATTTTGCATATGTAAAATGTGGCATATGTCCTCCATGTGGTTACATCTTCTGCTCCTCATGTAAATATACATTAATGGGCTCATTTAATGGTAACGGGAAAGAATGAAACATTTAGGTGATTATAAATCCATAAAAATTAGAGCATGTAATTGTTTTGTAATATTTTTAGAGGGACCATAACTGACTAAAGTTTGACACACTGCACCTTTAAATACATGTCCACTATTTTGATCTTTACACTTTCCCCATATCTGTACTTTCACCTGACACTTTACTGTTCCAGTGTTTGTTGTGAGGCTGCATGTTCTCCAATCTGACCACTAGATGTCAGCCTACACAGAGAAAACTCCCGCCTGAGCAGTGTGTGTGTGTGTGTGCAGCATCCTCTCTGATAGGCTGACGGAGATTTAAAAACAACATGTCTGACCAACCAATGAGCTGTACAGACACTTACGTTAAGACCCAAAGTTACTGTTCATGTTTGCTTATGACTTTTCTTCTGTTTGTAAATGAACTGTATGATATGTCCCTATATTGTCTGTGATATTGCCCTGCATCTCTCACCCTCACCCCAGAGCTGTGTAATATATTACTACTTATATCAACTGTCTCAATGTATGAATATATACACATTTGACACACATTTAGAACTCATGTCGTAAACTGTGCTTTCTCCCCTGTGTTTTCTCCTCGGTGTGTACCCAGATGTCTGAAGAGGCTCTGAGGATGACGACTTGGCCCTGAACCCCTCCAGTATGTCAGGTCAGTCTCACTCACAACGTCTCACCTCAATGCTTTATTCCCTTTTAAAGGTGCAGTGTGTAAGACTGGGTGACATCCAGTGTGAAGTTACATGTCCCCTCCATCACCTCAGCCTCACCCTGCCGAGCATGCAAGAGACTTCAGTTGTCGTTCAAACTCAAACTACATGAAGTATGTTCACTCTGAGCTCCTGTAAAAAAACATGGCGGCCTCCGTACAGAGGACTCGCTCCTGATGTGAATATTCATTAAATATCTCATCATCCCAAGGGTGATGGAAAAAGATTTATACATTTAGGTGATTATTATAGATTCATAAAAATGCCAGTATGTCATTTTTTTTTTTTTTAAATAGTTTATCGACCAATAGAAGTCACAAGAAAATCGTACACACTGCACCTTTAAAGTGAAAACTATATCAACTCATTTTGAAGAGATGCCAGTGCACTCGCAGAACATGAGGACATGAACCTAACTGCCCTCATGGGAAACCATTAGACCAGGGGTGTCAAACATACGGCCCGCGGGCCAAAAAGCAGCCTGCCAGCGGACCTCATCCGGCCCGTGACAGTACGTTTACATTTCTCCACACATGTAAATGTAAGAAACAAACAAAATGATGGGGGTCTGTTTGAGGGGAAGCTCTTCAAGTTGTTATTGTTCATCATTTATTATGCTGTGATTTTACCGGGCCGGCCCACCCGAGATCTAATTGGGCCCCTCAACCACAATGAGTTTGACACCCCTGCAATTCGACCAGCGACAACCCTGTAAAAATGAGATCTGTCTGATGCTGTTTATCAGAGTGACTGAATGCATTTGTGTTGATGTGAAAGGCGGAGGAGGAGTGTCAGTCTGCCTCTGCCTCCTGTGTCACTGAGCAAGTGGCGTTCTTTTAAAGTGCCTCTCCCGTCTTATTTTAGATTCAGCAGAAAATTGCTCCCCCCGCTGGAAAGATGAGGCCATTCAGAATGGTAATATTTATCCTCCCTCTCAGCTCTGCTTCTTCCTCCTCTCCTGTCGGCCTGCCAGTGCTCTGCTGCAGCAGCACTGGTGGTCTTACAGAGTGCTGAGGGGCCGCTCCCTCATTCTAACCTCCTCCAGCTTCTGCTTGACATCCTGCTGAACGCTTTGAATGGTGCGATGTGGAGATCAGGAGGTCTCAGGTCTTTCTCCGCCTCTCCAGCAAAGACCCTGATCTATCGCTCGCACCGTCCGCTTTACTGGATTGAAGGTGCATGTAGCTGCAGACACACTTTGTATTTATTCGACACGGGGAATCGAGCACAATTTACGATGGGTTGAGTGGGTTGGATGATTAACAACATTAAGACCCACGAATGAATGCAAGAATAATATTTAGAATATGTTACGTTTGACTGTTTTATGGCCATTTTCAGTTTTAATGTGCTTTGTTAGCCCAGGTAAGCACATGTATGAAATTATGAGAAAAAAATAATACAGGTTCAATTTGTAATATATATTAAATTTAATCATTACAGCCACGTGTGAGTACAGTGCACTAAGCTATTCATGGTAAACCCGTCAGTTACCATGGGACAATACAATACTTGTGTATATTAAAATGGGTTTAAAATAATCACTGTAGAATGGATTAAAACACCATGAATTGAATTAATACAAACATAACTAGCTGGTAATCAACATCTCCACTGTGGAGATTATTGTAGTTTATGTGTGTGTCACCAGGATTGTACAAAAACCACTTGACAGATATGGAATGAAACCATTACATTATGTTCAAGATCAGTTTGTATTTATTCAAATGGACTGGTATTTTCTACAAAACACTTTTTTCCCCTCTGCAGAATGTTAAATCATTTGATAATCACTGATTCTAAAGTTATGTTGTTGTCACATCCATTTGAGTTTCTTGATAAGACGGAGTTTGGAGTAATTGTTTCTGAAATACAGATGATGTAGAGATAATACATAAATAAATAGCCCATCAGATCATTTCAGTAATTTCATGGACTGATAATGGGTTTAGATGTAAAGAAGTTAGTTTGGGCCCCGCTGACGATCTGGGTTTCTTATTTGCCCCCCAGGAAAAGTAATGCCCCGACCCCTGAGCTAGAGTGAGTGATGTGTGATGAGTATTGCACAATAGTGGACTGAATGCGTGTGTGGAAGTGTGTTGAAGAGCTGCCATGTGATTTCTGACCATTAAGCTGCTTTGCAAATGCGCTGATTGATTTGATAGCCAAACAACTGTTTCACTGTTATTATCTTAAATGATGTATTAGCGGAGAAATAACCAATTTCACTGTCTGCTAATGTTTTACGCACCAGTCCTTTGCCGAGTCAATAACAGTAATGGATGAGTGAAATAACCATTAGCGTCATTCATCCTGCCTCTGACTCCAGAGAGCAGGGGCTGAAGCATCTTTTGAAAAAGTCTGACCAGAGTTTCCTTCATTTGGGGAAACTTTGCGGCATCAGTTTTTGAAAAACACGAGAAACACTGGTCTTTCGCTCGCGCTCGCCCACCAGTCACTTAAAGTTCACCCTTTCATCAGACTGAAGGACAGCAGCCTCGTCAGCACTCCGCAGAAACCTTTGGGTAACGGGGCGTACGCTGCGTCCATCCATATATCCGCTCAGTTCTGACTTCACAAAGGTGCTGTAAACGGTGTCGGCCACCACTCCTCATCTCACCGCAGCTAACGAGTTGAGCACTGAGGGACGTGACTTTGATTGCAATTCCGAAGTTATCCAGTAGGGGTTGTCAACATCAAACAGGATGTCAGAGCAGAATGAGTCCTGAAGAGGCCATCGGTTGCAATAAGAGACTGTGGAACTTTATAGTAGTGTTTTGTACTTTGTCTTTTAATCTGTTTGTCGTCAGAATTTTGCAAAACTCATTCTTATGATATTTTGAAGAGAGGAAGAGTCTAACGCCGGAGCAGATTTGCACAAAGGGGCAGATCCAGGAATTCAAGTGCCCTTAGAGTAGCTGATTCTATTTCCTCTACTTCTACACTTCTCTTTGTGCCGTCCTGCTGTCCTTCAAATGAACTGGCCATTTGTTTTTTGTTTTTATCTGTGTTTTTGTCAGTGTGTTGTTGAGTTTAATTAAGGCTCTTTTGGATGTGTCTCAGCAGAGATCTCATTAATAGTGTTTGGCCCCTGGAAACTGCTGCATGATGAGTCACTCACTCCATCTCTCTGAGCAGCAGCTCATTTACAGACGTCTTATTGGGTCAGCGATAACAAAAGCTCCTCTAACAGACTCTTCTTAGTTTGTTGAGTTACTTGTAAAAGTCTATGTCTGCGACCATTTAAAAAAGATATTTAGTTTTTCACGTAAGCTCACCTTTGAAACTTTTGAATGATGTTCGTGCATTTTCATACATTTAGCTCGTTGTCATTGTGGAGAAAGGAAACAAAAATCATGTGACTAAACGAAGATGAACCTCATCACTCTGTGAAAGTATAAACATTGAATACATCATCATTTGTTGTTGCCGCAATGGAACTTTGAAATTGTTCCATTTTTATTGAAATTTCTTCATTACATTTTACAATGAGTCAGTAGAATTTTAAGAAGGGGAAAATTCAATTATAACAGCACACACTCATACACACACACACACACACACACACACCATCATTTTCTATCATTACAAGTAGCAAATCATTTTGAATTTCCTTGTCCAACAAAAAAGATATCACAGCTTCATTAAGTCATTCAATTATGACACTAGTTTCAATGAAGGTGACATCAACAATATGAATACATACTATTGAATATAAAAGTAAAAAACATAACTACATTCAAACTAAATTTTATTTTGAATATCCGCTCACAATGATGTTGAATTGAAAATCTGTTTGACACGTATGAAGCCCTTTAGTCAAAAAGCCGTGACATTAGTAAGACTGAGGTTTTCAGCTGAGGAGCTCTTATCTGTTCTCAGCCGTGAACTATGACCTGTGCACCACTTAGCCTTGACCACCCAAAGCCAACTTCTGAGGTCTAGGCAGCTCCATAATGTGTCTGAATGCTGGATTCAGAATCCGGACAAAGACGTGGAGCTGATTAGATATCATTTACCACATGTGTGAAATGAGTTTATTTGACGCGTTTTCGGCTGAAAACCCTGGAATCTGAAATAGATTCCGTCTCTCCGGGATAATCCTCTCAAACTTGATCCTCACCCGATCGTAGCCTTCTGTTTTTCCCCTTGAGCTTATGGTGAACTTTAAGGGGAAAGGTTCCCACTAATGTGCCCTCCCCAGGTAACACAGTGTAGCCGGGGACATCTGGCTCAGGGCACCGTGTCACTTCAGGGAAAGAGATCCCTCACATCCTGAAATTGTTCATGACCGGCCTTGAACCCCAAAGGCCTAAAGTAATCAATCAGGGAGGGAATATATATATATATCTGTACAAGAGCCGGCCGCAGAGCCACTGTGCCGAGGCGCCGTCCGTACACATCCTGCGGCTGTTTGAACAGACAGAGTGGGACAGAGCCAGGAATGGAAATACAGGAAGGTCCTGTTGTTTAACCTGCCTGGAGGTTACATGCTGATTTAAATATGAAATATTCCTCTGGAAATACATTTTCATCAGAGTCAGGGTGAGAGAGGATAAATGTGAGAGCGGGAAAAAATGAAGGTAAGTGGAGGCAATTTTTTGATTGAATTTGTGCCATTTTGGGACTTGTTTTAATGGACAAGAACTAAAAAAAAAGTGCTCTGATAAACTTGACTAAAATAGTTTGTTTAGAATATTGTGTAGTTTATTGTAGCGAGTTGAGATTTAAATCTTTTGATACACAAATAACTTGTATCTAATGATAATAATAATAATAAAAATAATAATAATAGCATACTAACATAAGCAATAGATTCTTCTTTGCTATTTTACATGTATTTTAATGATCATATAATAATTTGGTAATTTAATATTTTTTGTTTCAAAAATGACTTGCGTGTACAATATAGCAACAACTTCACAGGGAAGAAAAAAGAAATAATTAGGGTTAATTATGTTAAAAATAAAATAAAATGTGCACTTTGTAAGATTTGGTGACATCTACTGGTGAAGTTGCATGTTGTATCCATCACCTCACCCTTCCCATACGAGCATGCAGGAGAAACTCTGGTAGTTTTCTCTCAGTTGTTAAAGCTTAAAAGACGCTTAGTGTGTCCAATCTTGGCTATTAAAAACATGGTGGCCCCCATAGGGTGAAACAGCTCCAGGTGTAAATATAAATTAAAGGGATAATGCAAATAAGCAAGTCATACATTGAGGTGATTACGAATTTGTAAAAATAGTTTTGTAAGTCTATTTCTATAGATTGAAGTAACACAAATGGACGGAATTCACAAGTTTCTTTAGCTGTGAATAAACAAATATTGGTAAAAAAAAAGAAAATCAAAATATACATTTTTTAAAATGACCAACAGAATGACGAAACATACAAACCCCATGCTCGTTATCTGTCTAGTCAGACAACAGATTTAGTGGTGAGACGCGTCAGACAGACTCTGTCTGTCTGACGCCTCATTGCACAGTTGTTTAAGAAACTCCAAACAAGATTAGTGGGAGTGGAGGACTTCACCTTATCAAAAAGTTAAACTGGTATCAAGGCCTGGCTACAAGCAGATTTGCCTGACAGGGCCTGGCTCTTACCAGCTGCTGCATGTTGATCACATCCTCTTGTCACACACTCACACTTATTAATGGGGTCAGTAATCCGCTGCTAAGCCCTTTTAACTGTTCACCCAGCTAGATTATAATCCATCATATATTGATTATTCATTAGTTCTCGTGTTCATACAGTTACATGTTCAAGTATTATTTAGAAAAATTAAAAAACTG
>JAFBJT010002607.1:49146-59641 GCA_016785325.1 Chascanopsetta lugubris | reverse complement strand
TTCAAAGTCCCACTTTGCTATGACATGCCTGAGCTAAAATGCTAACGAATGCAGCGCATTAGGAACAGTGTTGTTTCTTAAACACGGGAAACTGGTTATTGGATCAAAACTACGGTTGGAGCTTGTCCGCTACGTTACAGGGAGTCTCACGAGCCATCAACCGTACTTTACATCCTTCCTTTGTGGAGGTATTGAACCGAGAAGTCTGAATCTGTGATTCTGTTTCTGTCTTTACCGGAGTCTAAAACTCATAGCGAACATGTTTATCCGACACGGTTGGAGTGGCGTTCTCAAAGTGGATTCCAGGCTTAAATTATAGTTTGTTTGAAACAAATGTGTCCAGCAGACACCAACATATGTTCGTCAAAAGCAAACAAACAAGCAGCACCGTGAGACAGTGAGGTCAAAGTGTGTTGTTTACCTCAGAAATGAAAACGGTCATTGTGTATAATGACAATAAAGGCATTCTATTCTATTCTATAAAGAATAAATTATATAACTCCATTGACGATACAGAGGACAAGCTCAGCTCAGGTCATTTCAATCTCTTGTCCAGTCGTCGTGCTCCTATGGATCGATCCACCGATTTGACTCATTTTTTGTAGATACCGAGCCTTCGGAACAAGGTCCAGCTTGTCTTGGTTCGGTCCATCGCCTTTGTTTTATACGGTCCATTTTTCCCTGTGTGTGTTCCTCTGTCTCTGCTGCACAGCGTCTAACTCAGCTATGTAAAAAAAATCATTTTTGATGTCACAAATTGCCTTGTGTTGCAAACCGCGGGTTTTGTTGCTCCTCCTGAAGCTGCCACCGTCTTTGCTAAATTACTCGAACATGCGTTGAGGTCATTTTATGCCTTTTTGACCAGTTTATCAGTGATACATCTACATCTAAAAATCTCAGGTGTGTCATTCTTTTGTTTTTCGGTGTTTAAATGTAAATATAAATGACCTCATATCAGACGCACAGCGAGACACTGATCCTCCAGAGCAGGGACGTCAAACATACGGCCCGCGGGCCAGAGCCGGTCCACCAAGGGGTACAACCCGGCCCGTGGCATGAATTTGCGAAGTGAAAAAAACTGTATTTGTAATTGTACATTTTTGTACTAAAACAAAGGGAAACATTTTTAAGTTCTCATTGTTTACAGGTCATTATGATATGATTTTACTGGTCAAATGTGGCACTTTTCAGGACTGTCTCAGTCTTTTCATGTTTTACAGAAATATCATGCATGCTTCAAACTTCATAAATGCATCTCTTTCATCCAGATCATCTCGTTCTATAAATGTAATAAGATTCGAACGCTTCACGCTCAGGCTCGTCTCTTCAACGTAACTCAGATGACACATTTAAGTCACTTGGACTGTCACATTACGTGAATCTGGACACGTAATCCTGGAGTCTCTGGGTTACACCTGCATTACGGGATTATTGGAACCTGTTTGCACTGTGACCTAAACACGCAGGAAAAGATCCGGGATCAGTTCGGATAATAATAGCGATCATGGACAGGGGAGGTCAAAGTTTAATTATGTTTTAGCACCAACAGGGGATTTCCTCTTTCCTTATGTTTAAATCGATGTCACTGCTCACACGTTTACATATACTTTACAATCAGAAGATAGAGGAAAATCCTGCCAGTTTATTGCAAAACAGGTATAGTTAATATGCATAATATGTTAATGTGCATAAACACATTTTAAATATCACCGCAGTATTTAACAATTATAAAATTCAGCATATTTTATTCAACTTATATCCTGATTGTATTCTCGACCCCTACTGGTCATAAAACAGGTCATAAAGTCAGGTCATAAATATAAATAAATAAATGAATGAAAAAATAAATACATTGAAAAAAATAACAAAATATATTGACAAAAAAACTCAAATGCATTGACAAAATGTTTGAATCATTTAAATTAAATAATCAATATACCAATGTATTGTGTGTGGAAAAACAACACAATTAGGAGGATTCATGAAAAAAAAAAGTAACATGTGAATATAGACTCAAACTGGAACATTAACTCTAATGGGGGATCTCCAACACCATCAACTGTCAAAGAGTGAAGTAATCTGGGAACCTTTCATAACATAAAGTGTGGTGTGTACTCGAAGTGTCTGAAAAGTGTCCACAATTGGATGTCCCAATGTCCATGGGTGTCCTGATGCACCGTATTTCTTGATAATCCCGTCCATCAGGAGTATTGATCGTGTGCCGCGAGCGTGCAGATTGGCTGCCTTTCGCAGAGTTCAGATCAGTACAAGCAGCAGGGATTTTAAAGCCCAAAGTGCACGCATCCTTACTCAGACTCCATGTGTTCTCGCATTCACATGTCTCCACGTGAGCGCGGCCGTGATGTCCGTGGTACATGGACCTGTGACATGTTCCGTGTTTAGTGGTCTGTCAGTTGGATAAGAAGATAAGAAATGTCTGTGTGAGTGAGGTCTGATCCCACCCGAAGACGCAGAGGGGACAGACTCTTTTTCACGAAGACTCCTTTGTGTCTGAATTCATTTTGAATGTTCTTCTTTTTAATTTGCTTTCCTGAAAAAGAGAAATAATTGAATTTAGCTAGTTCTTTATTTCTTGGCTCCTCTGTGATGAATGTGGACCGTCCTCATTCTGCCACAGAAAAGTAAACAAGCTCATGTTCTCTGGACTCATTAGAATAAGGAAATTAAGTTTATTGGCTGCTAATGATTAAAACAGTTTTATATGGCTTATAAAATCTTAGTATAGTATAGTACAGTTTGGTATAGTGTAATGTAGTATAGTATAGTATAGTTTGGTATAGTATAGTATAATTTTGTATAATATAGTATTGTATAGGATAGTATAGTATAGTTTGGTAAAGTATAGGACAGTACAGTGTAATATAGTATAGTTTGGTATAATATAGTATGGTGTAGTATAGTATAGTGTAGTTTGGTGTAATTTAGTATAATATAGTATAATATAGAATGCTATAGTATAGTATGGTATAGTATAGTTCTGAATTATATAGTATGGTATAGTACAGTATAGTACAGTATAATATAGTATATAGTTTGGTATACTACAGTATAGTATAGTATGGTATAGCATAGTTCAGTATAACATAGTATGGTATAGTATAGTTCGGTATAATATAGTATAGTATTGTAAAGTATAGTATAGTACAGTATAGTATAGTACAGTATAGTATAGTATGGTCTAGAAACAACCACTTGTCAATTCAATCAGTTTAAATAAATGAACTGAAATGGTGAAATGGCCTCACCTTGTTTTCCTGATGAGTTGAAATATGGAAAATGCATTAAAAGACCTGCGTCCAAATGATTATTTTTATTTACTTTTCACTCCAAATGTTGGCACCCTTTCTGCGAGTGAGTTGTTTAGAACACCACTGGTTGAAAAGTCAAGTTCAATTTTTACATTTTTCACTTCAAAATCAAATAAAAAAATCCAAATAAAAAAAAACAATCATCAGATAATCAATTACTAACATAGTTGTTGGTAGCAGTCATGGTAGTGTAGAGTGTACTATCCACTTTAACCAGTAAGTCAAATTGAATTGTAATGCTAAATCTTTGTATTTGTATTTTATTTAAATAGATGTATGCTAAATAGAACTTTACATAAAACAATCTACATATCATGTCTTAATGAAAATGTGCAGTGATGCTGTCCGTGTTCCTCAATGATAAGGGCCATACATTTATCAGACGTCTATCAATTCATCCTCTTCACATTTGACATGGAAGACAAATCACATGATTGTGGATTTCGTCCTTTATTTCCTGAAATCAGTGATTTGTCAACAACAACAATTCTGGAATGCTCTTATTGTGTATATTTTGTTTGAACACTTAACTTGTGTTTGTGTTTACAACAACAGAAAGAGCTGGAATCTAGAATAATATAATTATTTATTGTTATATTTTTTTTATAGTACACTGATAATGGATAATGACAATAACTTTTAGGAGATGTCACATGAGTGAAGGAGGCTTCTCGAGCGTCCAAACATAAGGCTGATCCCATCTGTAAAGAACAGGAGGCCTAATCAATAAGGCTGAGTGCAGCTGCTGACACACATCACGCAACCTGTCAATTCCTGTCTCGTTCCTTCGGCTGACTTTTTAGGAAACAACATCTATTGTTATGCTCATCTGAAAAGTCTCACTATCAAACTAGTTATTACATTTTATTCCTCCAGATTTTCAATCACTGATGATATATCCAATGCAAAAAAAAGTTTTTTAGTATTTTTTTTTCATTTACTTTTTTTACATTTTTCTTTTAGTGTGAATACAGCTCATGTCAATCTCTGAATCATACAAACAATTTTAAATAAAGAATTAATCTCTTCATTTGATTGATCCAACAGTCAGATTAGTTTAGTTTTATTTTGCTTTTTTTCATCATATAATTTAATTTATTCATTTATTTATTTATTGTGCTTTAGCTTTGCAGTGTAGCTTAAACGGCGTTTTGTGTAAAAAGTCAGGGTTAAAAAATGTAAACAAAATGTAAAAGTCTGGGCTACATGTGCAAAACTCAAACTTAAAGTCATAACATGCACTAACCAGTGACCTAAGCTTGCTCACGTATTCAATCACATGATGAGCGCATGGTTTGTACACAGAGGTGAAAGGTGGAGGGGTGCGGATGGAAACCCGTGTAAAGCGCTCGTTTTATACAACATAACAACTCCTCGTTGAATTACACTTCATCTCCTCGTCTCCGGGTGTTTTCAGCAAACTTTTTCCCCCCCAATGAGAATCGTCGCGGGCGCTGGAGCGGACATTAGCGGAACAACACGCAACAAGTCTTAATCTGTGACATCACCCTTGTCTGTGGCACCAGATTAGAGCTCTGCATCGTCATAAATCTCTCCTCATTTCAGCCGGATGGTGGCAGGTGGGACAGCTCAGTGAGGTGTGGTCTTTTTGGGTTTCACGCAGCCGACGTGTCTCTCGAGAGCTCGGACGCCGGGACCTGGACATTTTTTGCTTTGAGGCGCCGCTCCGGATAAGACTTCTTCTCTTTACTGGTCAGACTGTCGCTCTCCGTGATGAACTATTGCATCCCAGACGTGTATGAGATGCCCCATGTTGGCATGGGAGGCTACGGCGGGATGCAGGGCGGCGGCGGCGGCGGCAGCGGCGGCGGCGAACACTGCATGTACCCAGGCCAGGCGCCCGGGTACGGCCACTGCGAGCCCCAGCCCCTGCACCACCCGCCCTGCATGGAGCCGGCCTGGATGCCCGGTCAGCACTACTCGTGCTCGTACGCCGGCGCCGCCGCCAGTTACAAGGGCGAGTACTGCAGCATGGAGATCCCTCTTAGCCACTGCCACCATCAGCCGGAGTATTACCCCGAGTTCAAGCCCGACCTCTCACACCTGCCCTGGATGCAGGGCGTGCACAGGAAAGGTACGGCTTCGTGTTCTGGCGCTTGTAGGTTGTTCTCCGCTCGTTGCCGGGACTTTCCTGCTCCTTTGTCGTGTCGGGGATTCTGTTTGGGAGACTCCTGCCTGGTCAGTGAGTCGGTGAGGTGTGCCGGTTGCAATTCAGCTCCTTTAGAGCCCCGTGTGGCGGCAAATCTGTGAGCGGGACCCAGGCGGCATGTGACGGTCAGACTCTTCAGGCTTATTGATTGGGTCGGATGCAACAGACGGATGATTAGAGATGAATTATTGGCTTTTTTTTTTTCTCCAGTAGCGCCCCGCCCCCCCCCCCCCCCCCCAGAAAAGAAAAAAAAGTATTGATCAGTGTCTTAAACTCAATGCGCTGATCTCATTAAGTTGAATCCCAAAAAAAATGGGACAGGCGTTAACTCAGTGGGTCGTCTGGAGACAACAGCGCCATCTGTGGAGAGCGGCGCTAATGAATTCTATAGGGGCTTCGGAAGAATCCTGTGCGACCTTTTTTACATTTGCATTTCTAAAAGTGTGCAAGATGATAGAAGAATAGAGCGAATACATTAAAGGTGCAGTGTGTACGATTTGATGACATCTAGAGGTGAAGTCGCATGTTGTATCCATCGCCTCACCCTCACCCTTCAGAACGTGCAGGAGAACCTATGGTAGACTTTAAAACTCAAAAGATGTTTAGTACGTCCACTTTTACTACTGGAAAAACATGGCGGCCTCCGTAGAGAGGACCCCCCCCCCCCAAGGACCCCCCCCCCCCCCCTCGTTTAAATATACATCAGTAGGCTCATTTAAAGGTAAGGGATTAGAAATAAACCAGTTAGGTGATTAGAAATGAATTAAAAAATGTCAGAATACATTGTTTAGTGATATTTTTAGAAGAGCCAAAAATGACCAAAATCTTACATTTCCTTGAATGTATAATCACCTAAATGAGCGCATGAATGTATCTTTCCATGAGGGGCGGGTCCTCTCTCCGGAGGCCGCCATGTTTTTTCAGCAGTAAACGTGGATGTACCAAACGTTTTGTGAATGACAACTGCAGTCGACCATAGGTTCTCCTGCATGTTCAGAAGGGTGAGGGCGAGGTGACGGACACAAAAATTACACACTGCACCATTGATGATTAACCCCCCTTCCCCCCCCCCCCCCCCCACCCCCAAAAAAAAATTTATTCTTTTTTTAATTGCCAATCAAATGTCGTAAGAAAACAATGGTCTTCCTCTCCTCAGGGTACATACCAAGTTACCTGGACAAGGATGAGCTCTGTGTCGTGTGCGGGGACAAAGCCACAGGATACCACTATCGCTGCATCACCTGTGAGGGGTGTAAGGTACCGACCGCCGCTCTCGCGCCGCTGCAGACCCATGCACTTCAATTCATTCATTTTTTAATTTAAAAAAAAATTAATAAATTAATAAAAAGCCTCCCTGAGCACGCGGGCGTCTCTTCCTGCAGGGCTTCTTTCGGCGGACGATCCAGAAGAATCTCAACCCGACCTACGCCTGCAAGTACGAGGGGAAATGTGTCATCGACAAAGTGACCAGGAATCAGTGCCAGGAATGTCGCTTCAAGAAGTGCATCGCAGTGGGAATGGCCACCGACTGTACGTTTCAACCGTCACACGCTTCATCTACTTTTTCATCTTCTGTCTTTGGTCTGGTTCGTTATGTTTGGTCCATTTCTTAACATCTCATTGTCTCTACCTCTTTTATTTAATTTATTTATTTTTTTGCTTTCTAATGTTTTATTACCTCTGTGTTTTGTTTGTTTTGCCTTTTTTTTTCACCTCGCGTCACATCTTCTTCTTCAGCTTTATGACGTCTTTTTTGTATCCACCCCTGTGTTTTGTTGACATTTGTTGATCATTTTGTGTTTTATTTTTTGTTGTTTTCAACGTCGTGTTTTGTCTTTTACTCCATTTTGTCTCGTTATTCATATTTTCTACTTTTGAATATTTAATTGTGTCTAGTTTGTTTTCTTTTTTTTTTTACCTTTTCATCGTTTTGTCTCCTTTGTGCATAATCTTCTTTATATTCTCTTTTATTTTGCCTTTTCATGTTGTGCCTGCATCACTGTGTTTTGTCCACTTTGTGTCATCTCCTCCTTGTGGACATGTTTTATTGTGTCCACTTTGTGTTCTGCTCACGTTTTGATTTATTGTTTTAGTTTTTGTCGACTTCATGCTGTGTCCTATTCTTCGCTGTTTGTCTCCTTTGTGCTTTATCTGCGTCTTTATGTTTTGTTTTGCTTTTTGTTTTTGATCAACTTCATGTTTGACCCTCTTCTTGGCGTTTGTCTAATTTTCCATGTTTTGTCTCTTACTGTTTGTCAATGACGTGTTTGTTTCAACGTCTTTATGTTTCCTCACGTTTGCGACCGAACCCTAATTCACATCATATCCTTCCTTGTTGTTCATTCCAGTCGAAAGCGGAGCCATCCTAAATTTCACAGCTTTGAAAGTGGCGTCTCTTCCATGTCGCGCTGTTCAATCATTTCAAATTGCCGTCGGAAAGTTGCCTGTTTTGACTGATTCCAAGTCTAAGTGTCATTTCCTGAGCCAACATGTGGAAACAGTCTGTGTCATGCCTCTGCCTCCCCCCTCCCCCAGTGGTGCTGGACGACAGCAAGCGGTTGGCCAAGCGGAAGCTGATCGAGGAGAACCGGGAGCGCCGTCGCAAGGAGGAGCTGCAGAGGACAGTGTGGGACCGGCTGGAGCCCACCCAGGAGGAGTGGGACCTCATCCGCATGGTGACCGACGCCCACATGGCCACCAACGCCCAGGGCAACCACTGGAAGCAGAAGCGGAAATTCCTGGTGAGATGTCGCCGCCTCCCTCCCTCCCTCCCTCTCTCTCTCCCTCCCTCCCTCCCTCTCTCTCTCCCTCCCTCCCTCCCTCGCTCTCTCTCTCCCTCCCTCCCCCTCCCTCTCTCTCTCCCTCCCTCCCTCCCTCCCTCTCTTTCTCCTCCCTCCCTCGCTCTCGACCACAGGCCTCATTGTATCGATTACTGTTCCTTATCCCTCCGCGCCCCCGCCCCCCCACCCCCACCTTCTCCTCCCCCCTCCCCTCTCTCATGTGTCCTCCGCCTCCTCCTCCACCAACCACCTGTTCCCCGTGTTAATATGTCCATGTGTTTTTTTGTATCTCCTTGTAGAGTGGAGAGAATTAGCTGGACGCTGGAGAAAAGTGTGTTCCTCAGCGCATCCGCTCTTAGTTACGATGGAGCTTGTCTTTTCTCCCCATGTGATGATCGTTAACTGCTGAAACTAATAACTCTTGCTTCTCTTCGTGCAGTTTCAACTTTTCTTTCTCAATCTTCAGATTCCGATTCCTCACCTCGATGTGTTTTTCTTTCCTGAACTAATTTCGATTCCTGAAATTGACCTTTGCTCTGTCCAGATTGAAAGTCTGTCTGTTGCTGCTGACTTTACTCTGGGTTTCCATGGCAGCATCGGAGGAAACACTCAGCCCACCCGGAGCGTTTCCCGTTTATTTGATCGTTTTGTTTTTTACGCTTTTCATTTCCAGCGGTTCAAAATCACATTCCGTTCAATTTGTCTATTTTTCGCATTGCAATTGTAATGAAATAGCACTTTTTTTAAATTATACAAACAGTGCATATCCGTTTTTTTTAATCTATTCCCACCATTAAAGGTACGATGTGTCAAATGAATTATTAAATTAAATTAAATTAAATTAAATTAAATTAAATTAAATTAAATTAAATTAGATTAAATTAAATTAAATTAAATTAAATTATATTATATTACATTATATATTATTATATTATATTTTATCATATCATATTTTATATGATAGATTATACTGTAATATATTAAATTACATGATACTATACTATATTATATTTTTTTCATATTTTGAAAGTGGATCCTCTTGGAGGTTGCCCTGAGGGCAACTCCACCTCCATATCGCTCACTCCTACACACTGTACCTTTAAACCTCCTTAAATGGCCGTATTGGACTGTACTGGTCCTGTAAACCATCGTTGCGTCGCCACAGGTTTGCGTATCATGGCTGGTGGTCCGAGTGTTTCTGACTCTGATTCTCGCCATGGAAACCCACCTTTGTTTCTGTCCTCCTCTGTTCTCTCTCTCTCTCTCTCTCTCTCTCTCTTTGCTTTGCCACGGGTCCTTCGTGTAAACTTCACGATTCCTGTTGATTATCCAACAGGTCGAGGAAGCTATGCTTCTTAATGAAATAACATGTAATTTATTCTATACTTCTGACCAGAGTGCAGCGGGGGTGAAGGAAGATAAGGTAAGAGTCCACAGATACTTGATAGCACTATTCATTTTCTTGGAAATCCAAAAAGGGTTTCTGTGCCGCGTCATCTCGCATGATGCAGTTGTTTTTGAAAACACTGACCCTCTCCTCACGTCTTCCCAGCCCGAGGAAATTGGTCAAGCATCCATGGCAAATACACCTGAAGGAAACAAAGTGGATATAGAAGCCTTCAGTCAGTTTACAAAAATTATCACCCCTGCCATCACCCGAGTGGTGGACTTTGCCAAAAAACTGCCTATGTTTTGTGAGGTGAGTGTTGGCACTTTAAAAAAAAAAAAAAGAGCTTTTAACAGAGCAATCACAACACAGTGGATTTACAGTGAAGTCGAAAACCTCAGTTTGTAGTATAAAATAAATATCGTGTGTGTATACATCCATCCACCAGGGGGCAAATCCGCTGACATTAACATTTTGATTCAAAAATGAAATGTAACTAAAATGTGTAATTGTCATTGTAGAGGCTTTTTTTCTTAATTGTTTATTGAGCGAAATGTACATTTGATTTAAATTACATTTTGCAGAAAAACATTTTATTTTTTTATTTTAAAAGATCAGGTCAGAGATTCACTGGTTTTGCTGTCCTGATATGCTGAAGGTTATTCTTGTATGTAGAAGTCAATTTTAATTTCTTAAGTGGAAGTGTGCAATTTATGATTTTGATATTTTCAGTTTCCCCTGTTTGTAATTTTTTCATGATTGACATTTTATCTTGTTTTTTTGCAGTGCTCTAATAGCGCCTCTTTTTCTCTGTGTGTCTGTCTTCTGT
>JAFBJT010002607.1:23025-45193 GCA_016785325.1 Chascanopsetta lugubris | reverse complement strand
CCTTTCCGCCTCCTGCTGCCCATTTCTTTTCCCTGCCCCCCCCCCCCCCCACCACCACCTCCCCTCTGCCTCCCCTCTCTGTGCACCTTACTCCCACTCCCTTTTCCTTTTTGGTACATGTTCCTCCACTCTTACACTCTCCCTGCCTCTCTTTACAGGAGCTGAGAAGAAGTTTGAGTTGACTCCCGTCGCAGCCATCTCTGTCCATCTTCTGGCCAGTGACGGAGCAGAGCTGCAGGTGAACGAGCCAATCACCGTATCGGTGCCCCTGCCGGCCAACAGCGGCCTGAAGGAGAATGATCACATCCCTGCTTGGAGATTTGACCCGCGCTTGGGTATGTGCTTCCACAACACACACAATTTCCTGAATTTCTCTGTTACATATCTGTGCTCGTGTCTTTTCTTCCGAGCGCTGTGAGGAATAAAACGGGACAGTTATGAAAGAGCAGGCCAGTAAATAATTAACGTCGCGTCATAAATGTAGTCTGCCACTGGGGGTAAGTCATAAGTGAATTAGTGAAAATAAGGTAATTAAATCTAACCTCGTGCGCATTAACACAGTGAATGAATTTATTCATAAGGTCGTGGAAAAAAATTAACAAAATGGTACCAAATTAATCTGCCAATTGAAACACAAGCTCTGCCATCCATCACAAGATTGGACCATTGATGCATAATCTCCTCAGTTAAACCTTCAGAGCAAACAGGAGCCAAAAAGTTGGTCAATCTGTTATAAGAGACTGATCAAGCCTCTCCGGTCTCCATCGCTTTGTGATTCATTCCGGCCACCCTATGTCTGTGTCGTCAGACGTCCCCTGCATCATGACACACCCAACTCCCATTGGTCAGAACCAGGGTGCAAGACAGTGATTAGCTCATCAGTTGAGTCAGATGTGTCTGCACTACAATGCATCGCTCTCTGTGTACATTAGTCTTGCGTTTCCACGTCCACTGTTTCTCCACATTACATTGGAGCTGTGTGAGTGCAGGAGAGAGGTCTGTCAGGGCCTATTAAAATTCTTCTGCTGCAACAAAAATCTACCATGTTGTTTGATCTACTGTGGAAAAGCTTAGTCATGTAATCGCCTTGTAGTTCAAAGAGGAATGGGTGGCAATTTTGTAATCAATATATTTAAGAGATTTCAACAAAGATCTGCGGTATATGACGAGTCCGGACATTTAGGTGAGAGACTATGACCTATTATGTATTATTATATTTCATATTATGAACTGTATTCTTTGGCTATAGGGCTGAGTATTTTTCACATTTAAACTGCTAGTAGTCTCAGTACCTTGAATTATGTATTAGTGCCAGGCTGTACCTTTTTCAGTACTTTTAATGCTAATACTATAATACTAATAAGTCAACAAAGATGATGAAAAACAGCCACCTATAATCAACAATGACTCAGCGAGGGAGTTAATAACCTTAACATGTCTGATGTTGTTGACAAAGCTTAGCTCAAAGATTTTTATCAATGAAGGGTTCAACTCCACTGTCAACAGTAACTGAAATAAGTAAATAAACAAAATAAATGTACATTTCATATAGCTACTATTGCAACTAGCAGCATCCATGTCGATGTTGCTTCGTGTAACCATATTTGCCACAGCCCTCTGCTGGCCAATGTCCCCTGGCTATGTGTATATTAAACAAGAAGTGGTGTTGACACAATCCTGCGCTCTCTCATCCAGAGTTCATGTGACCTGCTCTAGGTACCAAAATTTGTCACCGATTGATTGCTGGTTCCAGCATTAAGTATAGAACCTAACCCCCCCCCCACTATTAGGTAGTCGTTTTTATGATGTTAAATTTCCTCTTTAGTGCTACGAGAGGTCTGTATGACTTTCTTTGTTACAACAGAAAGACTGAAATGACCATGGGTCAGCGGATGTTGGCGTTGTCAAATAGCCCAACCCTAATTCTTCTGTTCCTCTACGATTGAAGTGACTGCCATCTGGAGTTTGGAATGTTGATTGGACCAAACCTCTTCAGCTATGTGAAGATATGACAGTTGGCAGATAATTGTGAGGGCCATATTTGACTATTTATAGACAGATACTTAGGTTTTACATTGTGAAGGCATTGATTGAGTGATATTTGATCTCTCTCTGTGGTCATATCCATTTGACATATACAAACAGAAATCACTTTTACATTCAACAATTCTAAATATGTTGTCATGAAGTAGAAGGGGAAGCTGAAAGAGGCTGGGAACAGTTGTTGTGGAGTGGATAGACACATATTCCCCACATGTCTCAGGTCAAATGTCACAGGGACAAATGTCTTCCATATTAAACCAGGTTTTTTCCCCTCAACAGTCCTGTAAGAGTATTTCAGCTAAGAAAGGAAAACTCTACTGGGTCTATTGAAATATTATCATCCAGGGCTAATTAGAAGGACTTTGATAAGAACTAACACACACACACACACACACACAAATACATGCACACATGCACACACACCCATGCACAGCCTGTTGCAATAAGTATTTCCACAACAGCAGCCATCCCAGGACCCCTCTCCAGGCTACATCTCATGTTCCTTAGCAACCCACTAAATAAGTAACACAACAGAGAGACCCAGCTCTTGATTGAGATTCTTCACTGAGCATTTTAATTAGTTTTGTGTGTGTGTGTGTGTGCGTGCATGTGTTGGAGAGAGTTTTATATTTGTTGAACTAAGGATAAAAAACACTAACTTTTCACAACACGAGTTGATAAGCTTTCTCAAAAAAACGAGGCACACACACATGCATGCACATGCATATGCAGACAGTTTCAAGAACCTGTTTCTCTTGTATAACTGACAACGTCTCATGTACTATGAGACGTCAAGTGAGGAATGATGTCAGGCAAAGACAGATCAAGTTCGTGTGTGTGCGTGTGTGTACGTGTGTGTGTGTGTTTTTCATAAACAGACACACCCTCCTACTGAGAGGATTCTTATGATGCAAATAAGGGCTGCTCTGGCTTCACTTTGTGTGAAAGATACACCCACCATCAGCTGTGTTGACTTTGCCTGAATGGCCTTGAAGCAGAAATAATATACCAACTGTGCTGACTTTATAGATGTTTGCATTGTGTCTGGGCAGTTGTGCAGCTGTCAGCAGTGTATTGTATGAATGCGTTGGAACAGAGTCATTAAATGTCAAGATTAAACAGGTCAGTCACACAGAGACGGGACACCCCCACCCCTGTGGAAGAGAGAAACAAAGTGAATCTGGGCAAAGCAGGGCACTCCGTCTGTGTGATGTGTGTGTGTGTTTGGGTTCCTGAGTCCCACAGCTTCTCTTATTTCTCTCCGTTTCTTTTCCCTTTTTCCTTATCTATTCTTCCATTTGTCCTCCTTTGTTTCCTTGTTTATACCTGTCTTCCTCTCCCTCGTGTGTTCATCATTCTTTGAATATCCTCTGCGTCTCGTTTGGTTTCCTCCCTGTTGCAGATCGATGCTGACTTCTTGTCTACTCTCTGTTGCCGCCCTACAAATAAACTCGGGACCAAAGTAGCTCTCACCACCGTGAGACCTTGAGAGGAGGAGAAGGGAAAAGCACAATTGAGTGTTTCCTCTTGGTGCAGATTTACAGTCAGCCAATCAATCACTGCCTTTGGCTTTGTTGTGGTTTCTGGCACTGGTGTGGTTGAGGCTGCTATTGTGCTCCTGTTCAAAGGCTCCCAGTGATACTCTTAGCAGAAAAGTGCTGCCTCCCTGTGGGGAAGCACTGTCATAACACTGCACCGTCTCATTCACAAGGGCCTGGTTCAGTGGTTTCCTTGATTGTAAGCTGCGTCTTAATAATATCAAAAAACATTAAACACATGGGCCCACCATCGTTTTTACAAACTCACAGAAACATCAAAGTAGCTATTTCATATGCAGTAACTGCCACGTAAATCTTACACAACGGATCTTTAGTGTGTCTTAAATTATTCAACCCTTCACTGACCCCGTTGATTGAGTTTCCCTCTGTCACATCATCGACTACTTTGGCCCTATACGTAACCCGTTTACATTGCTAAATGCAGCCGAGTGGGGAGCTGCTTTGTCTTTATTGAGTTAGCTGAGTGAGAGTCGGGTGGTATGTTGCAGCAGGTCGTGTCAGCCGTGGCTAATTCACACAGTGGAGGTGGTTCTGCTGACAGATGACAGTTAACAAATTTGATTTCAAGCTCATCTTGCGTGTGTGTGTGTGTTTGTGGGCAGGCGCCTGGATAAAGAGCAGTTGGGGTCATGTGCAGAAGGAAGGCAACCAGCTCAGTTTGACTTACATCGCTCCTCAGCTGGGATATTGGGTGGCTGCCATGGCGCCACTACACTCAGGTAATTACTCTCCTGTAATTGTGGTAAAGTAAATAAATGAAAGCAAAGACTCATTTATGCCTGTTATATCTGCTCTCATTGATACAAGCTACGTGGTGACTGTGAAGCAAAGAGCCGTAGAACACGGATTGGTTGCTGCCTGTGATCAACACTCTAGAAATGAGTCTTCCATCAATTCTTAAGAAAGATTTTCTGATTCCACCCTCAGATCCCATATTTGCAAAGGATATCAGCACATACCACACTGTGTTCCTGTTGGCCATACTGGGCGGAATGGCTCTCATCCTGCTCTGCCTGCTGTGCCTTCTGTTGTACTACTGCAGGTTTGTGAAGAGAATTCCCCGTAAGACTGTCACAGCTTCGTCCCAGATCTAGTCTTATCCCTGGACTGTTTGTTTGTATCATGCAGGCGTCGTTGTTTGAAGCCTCGAGGGTCTCACCGCAAGTTCGTGCTGTCCTCCAATCTGGACGGTAGTAAGAGGGACCAAGCCACCTCCATGTCCCACCTCAATCTCATCAGCAATGAGGTATGTGTGCCATTCAGAAAAGCCTTTACTCATTAAGATGCAATGCCAACATCTAACTGGGCAAGATACTGTCTTTGTTCCTTAACTGACTGTGTAAAATGCACAGTACATCATTTAAAACGTCTCTTACACTTCCTTTTTTGTTTCTTTGAAGGTACAGTTGGAGCTTGTTTCTACAGCAACCGAGCCTGACATGACCACGCCGATGCTGAAACCTTCCTCCTATGAACACCAAGATAATCAGCGCCAGCACAACTTGATCCATCACGGCAAACAAAGCCGTTCCTCACTTGCTAACAACAGCCACCATGGCTCATCTCTCGGCAACCTGGCGTCTCGCAGCAGAGACTACCGGCAGTCCGTGGAGACCTTCCAGTTAAAGGCAGCACTTTCCTCCGGAACGGACCGGGGCTACCGTCAGTCTTATACCTCGGTCTGCTCGTCTGGCAACCGGATTTCAGACACGCTGTCCTCAGCCAATCACGGTCAGATGTCGACCAACCAGCTGAGCAATGTTGGGATTGCCGATTGCGTTTCCCCTTCCTCTCCGCCCCACTCCCCCTGCAGAGGGGAGGGAGGAGATTGCAGGGCTCCCGACTACCTGCTGTCCCGCTCTGTGGATCACCTCGAGCGCCCCAGTCCCGCTTTACTCTCCCGGCCAGGTCAGCTCCTCTGCTGTGGGTCCGTGGACCTCCTGAGCAGGGGAGAGGGATATGCAAGAGTGCGGCCCACACTGGTCATCCCAGCACACTACATGCGCCTGCCAGGGGAGCACCCTCTGTCAGGTCAGGCCCTCTTACTGCAGACCGACGAACAGAGTGATCTGGAGACCATCCAGGCTGAGCTCAATGCCTCACATTCCCAGCAGCCCCTGGGACAGACCCCCACAGACTGCTCGCCAGGTCCCACCAAGCAGGTTGATGGAGAGGGACTCAAACTGCCAGAGTCGCTCTCTATCCCAGCAGCTCTTGGGGAAACGGGTCTGGTGGAAATAAACAGCGAGGACACCTTGTTGGCTGAAAAGACTTTAATGGAGCTCAGAGGGGGTAAGCCGCTGCCTCACCCACGAGCCTGGTTCGTCTCACTGGACGGACGCTCCAACGCTCACATTCGCCACTCGTACATCGATCTCCAGAGGGCGGGCTGCCAAAACAACGCACCGGCGCCGGGGCGTCCGCAGGGCCGGAGGCGCGGCAACGGCAACGATGCCAGTCTGGACTCGGGTGTGGATTTAAATGAGCCGAGAGCGGGACGCCGAGGGAGGGACGGAGAACAAGAGGAGAGAAGGATTGAGAAAGACAGGTCAAAGAGCACAGCACCGGCCATGACCTACACTCAGCTGGTGTACGTGGACGATCTCGACCGAGGAGGCAGCGAGGAGGAAGTGTCTGGGTCCAGCCCTGAGGACATCAAAGCAGGACCGGTCCCGTCCGACAAAGCCGAGGATGAAAGAGGGGAAGTGGGGGAGCGGGATGTGGAGGGAGGGGGCGTTGAGGGGGTGCAAATAAAAGAGCAGCCCCCGTCACTTTCCTCTTCGTCCACTGCTTCTCCGCCTCTGCCTTCGCCCGAGGGAGAGACTTTCAGGACTGAACACGAGCTGATGACAGCATCGCCCGACGATGATGCAGCACAGGAGGACGGGGAGGAAGAGAAGAAGAGTCCATGGCAGCGGAGAGAGGAGCGACCCCTGCTGGCGTTTAACCTGAAATGATCACAGGTGGCCTCTTAAAGGATAGGTTCACAAGATTGACGTTTTTAAAATGGCAACATACACAAATTGAAAGTGTTTGTTCCTACTGTCCATACTGGCCCGGACAAAATCATATCATAAAAATAATTTATTTTTCCCAAAAGGAGACAGTATTATAAGTTGGACAAGATTGAAATCAGAATTACATAGACAAAAATGTCATAGCCTTTTTTTTTTTTTTTTTTTTAATCATAACAAGGGTCATACTCTATTTACACGTTTAAAGCATGAGGAATATCACTGTTAAAATTGTGAACTTAACCTTTAACCACAACCTCCCGTCTGTCCACAACCACACTAAGGATTTTATCATTTGAAAGAAACTTTTTTTTTTTTTTTTTTAAATAGCACTGACACAATATTTCAGCACTGGGATCTATTTTGTGATCCTGAACACGGGGAAGACTTGATGAACTTCCACTCCCTCTTCCAGAATTGACCACTGTCCTCTTTGCCATCGTCACCACTCACTACACAGTCTTCAGGCTTGATGTACATAAACCTGAAGAATACAAATACAAAGACTTTGGTGGCAAGAAATGAGAATATTTTATGCACAACAAATATATGCCTTTTTTTTTATAAACAGCCTTTTACGTGAACTGTGGAAACAGATGAACGGTGGTTCTCGCAAAGCAAAGACTATAGGAACCTTTTTTTTTTTCTTGAGCCATATTGGCCTCTGTCCACTGGCAACACACTTCCCTCACTGAAAGCAAGATTATAACACACGTTTAGAAATCATTCACTTTGATTTTTAGGATTGTGTTGCAGCTTTTACAAGTTTGAAGTCTGGTCGATATTTTCCTTGGCTTAGTGCTCGCAGTTTGGCAGCCGCTAAACGAGAATTTAGTCTGACTGACAGCTGCACAGGTGTCAATGAGTGTGGTACAAAAAGTTCTAAGCCTCACCCAGAAACCACCACGGAGCAAAGATTGTCGTTACATCGGGTTCTAAGCGTAGACTCCTTCAATTTAAATGCAATGTTCAAGCTTCACGATCCTCTTCATGGCAGAAGGTCACATGTTGAGCTTCTGGATTGTCTCCTTTATAGCAGGGATGACACCATTGTCAGTCTGGAAATAATCAACCACTTTGGGAATCTATAGAGGTCACATGGTGACAGGCTAGGTCAGGTGAGTAAGGTGCATTGGGTAAAGCTTCTCAGCCACGTTTGACTGCTTCCTCCACTGCCCCCTACTGCAAGGAGGGATGCATTGTCCCTGATGCTACAGCAAGCCAACTTAAAGGTTTCCACTCCTCACATTATCGTATATTGGTTTCACTATCTTACCTTGGGTCACAAATCTCCCAAAGAATTTGGCTGCATCACTTTGACAATGAGCTAAACTTGAAATTTCCATTTTGTCAACTTTTGTGGTGTCAACATGTGGGTCACCTATCTCGCCCAAAGCTCATCCCCAAGATATCAGTCAAAACAACAAGAACTGTGCCAGTACTAATTTTCACAGTTTTGTCCGTGGTTACTGATTGAGGGTGATCCAAATGTATGTGATTGTCATCGCTCCCCCTGCCTCACTTGAACCCAGCTATGCTCCAAAATAGGGGTTACACCCTTTGTTTCAGGGTCTGGCCAAGAACTTTTTGAACTACCCTCAACCATAAACTCAGCAGGGGGTGACTTTTTTTTTCTTTTTTTTTTTACTGTAGAATTGAAACCACTACCTGCTTTTTACAGTGTAATCAGACAATGTGACACACCACTCTGCTGGTGGGTGAGGATCTAAAACCACTACCAAACTGTAGCTCGACCCAGAATAATTGTGAAGTGTATTGATATGAAGGGTTTTGTATCTGAAGAACCACTGAATGGCATGTGTTTTGTTTTGTTTCTTGGCTCTGAAGGCTATGCATCACTTTAACCTGCTTGAGATGCCTTTTTTGTACATTTTTATCACTTTGACCTTAATTGCCAACATGAAGTATTTTATCCAAAAATAGGCTTTTTTATCTTCTAATATGTTAAGGGCTCTTCTTCTTCACCTGCCTTATTTGTTGGTCACAGCAGCAAACAAACATGCTAGTTCACACCTTTTACCATGAAATCAAACTGTTTATTTTGCTTCTTTTTGCCTTTGCCTTTGTGTTTTTTTTGTTTGTTTTTTTTACCATTTCCCGGTGTTCCAAGTGCCTTTTGAAAAACCTGACTCTGCAACGACTTTGTGGAACAGAAAACCTTATTTATTTCTCACCCTTTTTGCCTTCAGCTTTCCTCCACTACCTCAGCTCTCCCAATATCTCTCTCCTCCCCTCTCCTTCTTGTGATTGAAAGCATGCAGTACAATTTTATTCCACACTACAAGCTACACTGCAGAAAAATGTCTACCAGCTGCTGCCAACTGTAAAAACACTTTCTCCTGCAATCAACAAGGCAGCCAATTATCTTACTGCAAGCAGTTTTCTGTGCAGCCCAGGACACAAAGTTACATGTGACTGTATATGAAAATAATTTGCATTTCAATGCATTTTCTTTATTTTTCTTTTTTATGGGGGTGATTTTTTTTGCCTCGTAATGTTTTATATGCACCTGTGTGATGACAGTAGTGTCTGTGTGCGATGCTGCTGGCTGTGATTGTGTGTTGTCAGTATCCACTTGACTGCGCTGGGAATTAATCATCGTACATCCCCTCAACAATCATATAGTGTTAGAATCTCAGAGAGTGAATAGTTCTTTCCTTTCCTCTTCCCTGTGATAAATGTTGCTTGAGTCAAAGTTGTGAATGACCACCCCCCCACCCCCCACCCCTGCAGCAACCTTCGCCCAGTGGATGAAGTTGCATTACGGCAATCCTGAGAGTGTAAATCAGTTGCTTTGATCATATTTTAAGCCTATTATTCTGAATAAACACCCAAACTGGAAGATTGTTCGTCTGTGATTGTGTACTTGAATGTCGAATTGTAATTTATTGGCCGAGTGAGCGAATTGCGTTTACAATGACGAGGAAGCTCTGCCGCAAAGATGCAGAAAACTAAACACAGAGCAACAACAAAGTGATGCGAAATGTTGAGCAAAGACTCACAAAATGACCACAAGGAACCAAAAAGGGACAACAAAGACAGTGAGGGGACACGAGGCAATAGTGCAATGATTGGTGTTTATTAAAGGCCCTCAGATGGATCCATGGAAAACCGATGTGAATACATAGATGTAAATGTCCCCCAAGGCAAAACATGGAAACACAAAGCTATGTCAAAATGAGAGACCCTAAATGTATCCTTAAAGGGACCACAAGAATGTGGAGACGGCAGCTAAACATAATTCAACAAAAGCAATGATTAAGTGATATAAGATGTTTACAAAGACACAAAATGACCTCATGGAAATAAACAAAGGGGCCACAAAAATGTAGGAGGTTCACTGGGATAAATGAGAGGTTTTCAAAGAAACCTTGAGTAGCACCATGAAGACACAAAGCCTCTGCAAATCATGCACATTATGTTTACGGGCTCTTTTACTGTGTCTGGGGCCCTGTTAAAGATACTGTGTGCAGAATTTAGTGACATCTTGTGGTGAAATTGGAGGTCGCAGAGAGCCTATGGAAGACTTTACGCAAACGTGCTTTGTTTGTGCACTCTGGGCTACTGTGGAAGGATGGTGGCGTAACATGGCGCCCTCCATAATGGACCTCCTCTTTCTGATGTCATATATCATATCAACTTTATTTATAAAGCCCTTTAAAACAGCCACAGCAGGACAAAGTGCTGTACATAAACAGAATAGAACATAAGACATAAAACATAAAAGCAATACAAGAACAATAAAAGATAACAAATAATATCTGTGCTCTATGTTCAAACAATAAAACAACAGAACACTAAAACAAGAGCGGAGTCGCAGGTTGGGTTGAAAGCCAAAGAGTAAAAATGGGTTTTAAGAGGAGTTTTAAAGATGGACAGTGAGGGGGCGTGTCTGATGAGGAGTGGGAGGTTGTTCCATCATTTGGAACCGGCAGCAGGAAAGGTTCTATCCCCTCTGAGCATCCGCTTAGACCTCGGTACCTCCAGGAGCAACTGATCAGCTGACCTGAGGCACCGGGCAGGAGCGCAGGGATGGAGCAGCTCAGGGAGGTAAGGCGGATGGAGACCATTTTTAAAAAAAGATTTAAAAACAAATCAAAGAATCTTGAAATGAACTTTAAAGTGCACGAGGAGCCAGTGGAGGGAGGCCAGAATGAGAGTAATGTGCTCCCTCTTGCGTGCTTCAGTTAGAGCTGTATCGAAGTATTAATGACTCATTCTAATAAAAGCAACCATTTGTTCAATTAGATGATTACACGGCAATAAAACATTCACATGATTGTTTTGCCAAAATACTCCATTCTCACAATTTGACTTCTTCTTCTTCTTCTTCTTCTTCTTCTTCTTCTTCTTCTTCTTCTTCTTCCTCCTCCTCTTCTTCCTCTTCTTCTTCTTCTTGTTATTATTATTATTATTATTATTATTATTATTATTATTATTATTGTTGTTATCATCATGGTTATTGTTATTGTTATTATTATTATTATTATTATTATTATTATTATTATTATTATTATTATTATTATTATTGTTATTATTATTATTATCGTTATCATACACCTACATTAAATCACCATGGTTACCAGTGGACTTTTTCACACTGAAAGTAGGCGAGTGGCTGTTGTTCCTCCTGTGGCCTGTGGGCGGTACTGTTTCCTCTCAGTGGTGTCTTTGTTTTTTCATCTCCGGGCTGCTGCTGCTGCTGCTGCTGCCGTCCTCACTCCCTCCCTCCCTCCCTCCCTCTCTCTCTCCCTCCCTCTGTCATACGGCGGCTCACTGTTTTCTAAAGACATTTTTTAGTGATGGCGGAGGACAGTGAATCCGCGGCCAGTCAGCAGAGCCTGGAACTGGACGACCAGGACACCTGCGGGATAGATGGAGACAACGAGGAGGAGAATGAGCATATGCAGGGGTGAGGAAGGATGGCCTGTCTGCCCGTGGCGTTACCTTCTTCCAGGCTACTGCCTGGGCTGTTTTTGCCTGTTTGTAATTATATGAGTGTGTGTGTGTCTGCGCTTGGGAAGGTGGAGGGTTAGCTAGCGCAGTTAGCAGCCCACGTTAGCCAACACACACAAACAACAACCAGGCTGCTTACTATAAGGCCGTCATTTGAAGCCAACACCCGTTTCGTTGTGAGGTAGTTGTGTCGTCACCATTTGTGGGTTTGCGTGCGTTTTTTTGCCCACGGGGAAAATAAGAGTTAGCCCCCGGTCTGTGTGACATGATGACAGCTAACCGTTAGCGAAAACCGCTAGTTAGCTAGGGTCAGGCTAGCTCAGCTGTCAGTCGTTGCTATGGTAGCTAGCGTTAGCTCTGCTGCTGCTGCTGCTCGTGGGGTGCGTGCGCTTGTACGTGCGGGTCTGAGGGGAGGGAGGGTCCGTTTATGTTGTTGGGACAAAAAGCAGCGTCTCAAAATGGAAATATTACAATTCACTGTTAATAAGCTGTAAGGTGAAAGTTAGGAGTTAAAGGGCCAGTGTCTATTTCAGCAAAGGGACCTCGATCCATTCAATTAATTATAACAATGATTTATGCCTACGTTTTTTTTATTTTTTATTAGGCAGTTATCTTTTGAATAAATTAACTGTAGTTTTTAGCCCTCTATGTCAACATCAGAAGCAGATGTTGAGGCCAATATGTTTCACCAGCATGTTTATACAGTTTCCCAGATTGGACAAACAATATGCCTTTTGTGCTTTAATGATAATTGGGGCCAGTTAATGATACCAGTGGTTTTCCTACATGTTTGGAAGTGAAGCTTCCGGTGAGAGGTATCCGGCTACGTTCTGCAATTTCACCACCAGATGTCACCAACTCTTAGACACTGTCCTTAGGTTTAAGTTAAGGTTTCATTTTATAGTTAATCTCCAGGAGATCCTCATAATTCCCACAATACATTGGTGATTGTAAACAGAAGAGGGAGAGACTTTGCTGGAATGGAGTGAAATAACTTTCTTTTCAATTCATTCAGTATTGTATTCAAATTAACATTGAAATGCAGATATTGTCAAAATTCCAAATACTCTTGTCAGTAATTGGCTAAGATAGTCACCGATCAATCCAATTTCCATTTTACAATCCTGCATTGTCGGGATCAGCAGTCTCTATGGGGATGACACAACATGTAACTTCTAAGGTTCTATCTGTGTATCTATCTTTGTATCTCTACCTGTGTGTGAGCCCCCGGTAATCTGCCTTTTACCTGCCTCTAAAATCCACAGGAGTCCAGGAGGAGATCTTGGGGCCAAGAGGAAGAAGAAGAAGCAGAAGAGGAAGAAAGAGAAGCCAAGCTCGGGGGGAGCCAAGTCCGACTCTGCCTCGGACTCTCAGGAGATTAAGGTGACCAATGTGAAATATGTATATACAAGCACTTGGCATATACACAAATCTACTCGAATGCTCAGAGGAGGTGAAGGAAAACACAGATGAAGTAATCCATAATTCATGAAAAATCTAGCGAGGGTTGTCCGGCCTTTGCTGTAGACTCTGCTCCATGACCACAGTACATGATGCAACTGATACGATGGCCATGCTGAGTGGTCTTTGAAATAACAGAGCGATCCCTATCATTTTTAGTCGATTACACCTGTTCATATTTACTTTGACTTTCTGTGGTTGTCTGTTTTAGTGCAATGACTCAGCCCGTGGGTTTCATATGACAGGAAAAGTCACGTCAGCGTTTTGTCTGAATCGTCCTCAAACCTGAGGCGTACTACACCTGAAACATATTTTTCTACCATCTATTAATCTACACGCAGAACCCTGGTTTGCCCATTCAGAAGCTGCAAGACATCCAAAGAGCCATGGAGCTGTTGTCCTGCCAGGGTCCTGCAAAGAGCATTGATGAGGCAACCAAGCACAAGTACCAGTTTTGGGACACTCAGCCTGTGCCAAAGCTAAGTAAGTAGTGCGAGGGCCATGTTTGTTTTATTCGAATCAAACATATACGGAAAAGAAGTCCAGATGGGGCTCAGATATGTACAGGTATGCTTAGCTATATTGTACTGAACTGTTTCCATGACAACTGTGGGCCATAGAGTGGGATGTGTGCTGGAGAGCAGGTGCTGTGATCCAGTATAGTCAACAGTAGATCGGTGGAGTCCGATTTTATATTATGTCTTAAAAGTTCTGTGTTCTTTACGTATCGTAAAAAAAGAACTCTTTATTTTGCAGTGACTCCGACTCACTGCTGCAATAACAATAAGTAAGATCGGGAAAGAGTTGCAGTTGGGAACGTAGCCTGACGTCTCTGTAAGTAGTGCGAGGGCCATGTTTGTTTTATTCGAATCAAACATATACGGAAAAGAAGTCCAGATGGGGCTCAGATATGTACAGGTATGCTTAGCTATATTGTACTGAACTGTTTCCATGACAACTGTGGGCCATAGAGTGGGATGTGTGCTGGAGAGCAGGTGCTGTGATCCAGTATAGTCAACAGTAGATCGGTGGAGTCCGATTTTATATTATGTCTTAAAAGTTCTGTGTTCTTTACGTATCGTAAAAAAAGAACTCTTTATTTTGCAGTGACTCCGACTCACTGCTGCAATAACAATAGTAAGATCGGGAAAGAGTTGCAGTTGGGAACGTAGCCTGACGTCTCTCTGTGCTATTTTTGTAGATGAAGTTGTGACAAGTCACGGACCGATTGAAGCCGACAAAGAAAACATCAGGCAGGAGCCATATTCCTTACCTCAAGGCTTTATGTGGGACACTCTGGATCTCAGCAATGCAGATGTAGTGAGTACAGCCTTTGTCTCGGTGAAGCGCACAATAAATATGCATCGCGCTAGTGATGCGGAAAATGACTAATTGACTGGCTCTGTATTTTCCAGCTGAAAGAGCTGTACACGCTGCTCAATGAAAACTACGTGGAGGACGACGACAACATGTTCAGATTTGATTATTCACCAAACTTTCTCAAATGGTAAGCGCTCACCGCTCGCTTATTATCTGCGGAGCCCCTCTGCTGACAGTTTGTAATGCCAGTAGTTGGTGTTGATGTGTGGCCATCACCATCGTCAGTTTGAGAGGCCTGACGAGGCATTACTAGCTTGCGATGACAAAATTAAAAAATGTAAAAAAACAGATTTTTAAATCACGTGTATTCACACAATCAAATCAACTCTCCCTCTAAACACGTCCTCACCTCACAGGGCTCTGCGTCCACCCGGCTGGTTACCTCAGTGGCATTGTGGTGTGAGAGTCTCCTCCAATAAGAAGCTTGTAGGCTTCATCAGTGCCATCCCTGCGTATATACGCATCTATGACACGTAAGAACTCACAGCTGGTGTATTCCAAGGTGGAAAGACTTATTGGGAAACACGTTCACATGCATGTATCGTCTCTCTCTCTCTCTCTCTCTCTCTCCGTGGCCCCAGGCTGAAGAGGATGGTAGAAATCAACTTCCTGTGTGTCCATAAGAAGCTGCGTTCAAAGCGCGTCGCGCCCGTGCTCATCCGAGAGATCACACGGAGGGTGAACCTGGAAGGAATATTCCAGGCAGTGTACACGGCAGGCGTGGTGCTGCCCAAACCTGTGTCCACGTGCAGGTAAACCTGCGCTGGATTCGGACGCGTAACGCCTGGTGCTCAAAGCTCATTCCTAAAAACGAATGATTCTCGCTCTGTTTTCTGTGCTCAGGTACTGGCACCGCTCTCTGAATCCCAGAAAGCTTGTGGAGGTGAAGTTCTCCCACCTGAGTAGAAACATGACCCTGCAGAGAACCATGAAACTCTACAGACTACCAGATGTAAACACTCCACTCACTCACTCACTCACTCACTTGGGGACCTCCCCTTTTTCATCCTTGACAGGAACTTGTGTTGAGGTTTTTATTTTTATTTTTTTCTTTCCATATCTCCTCCTCGCACAGAGCATCAAAACTCCAGGTCTGCGGCTGATGGAGAGACGCGACATCCGCCAGGTCACAGAGCTGCTGCAGAGATACCTGAAACGGTTCCAGCTGGCTCCGTCCATGGGCGAAGAGGAGGTGGCTCACTGGTTTCTGCCACAAGACAACATCATTGATACGTATGTAGTTGAGGTACGTGCGACCGTGTCCTCGGCCCAAATCCATGCCGGCTGTCTGTCGGACTCATCTGTGTTTGAACAGCTGCGGATTGTGTGTCTCTCCTCAGAGTGCTGCCGGTGTGCTGACAGATTTCGCTAGTTTTTACACTCTGCCCTCCACGGTGATGCATCACCCTCTCCATAGGAGCCTGAAGGCGGCATATTCTTTTTACAACGTTCACACGCAAACTCCACTTCTGGACTTAATGAATGATGCACTGATTCTTGCTAAACTGGTAACGCTGTTTTATTTTCAACCCTTCTTCTGTTGCCATATGATTGTTGCAGTGAAACTGCGTTTAAGATGCGAAAGGTCATTTTCTCACTCATGTTTGGTGCGTGTTTGTTGTTGTCATTGTCTGCGCGTCCACAGAAAGGTTTTGATGTGTTCAATGCTTTGGACCTAATGGAGAATAAGGTTTTCCTGGAGAAGCTCAAGTTCGGAATAGGAGATGGAAATCTTCAGTATTACCTCTACAACTGGAAGTGTCCCCCTATGGATCCCGATAAGGTTTGTCATCCTGTTTGTTTTCACATCGAGATGCCAATGTAAAAGTTTGAAGTTTTGAAAAATCAGGCTTTGTATGAAGAAAAAACATGTGGTATAACGTATATGTATATTATAATATATATTGTAGTCTTTCTTTCTCGAGAATAACCCTTCAAACGAGTAACTCCGTTAATTGTTTCAAACGTGAAAACATTAGAATAAATATGATAAATATGTTTTGAAATATTCATTAGGATTAAATTTGCTGCCTACTCAAAAACGTTTGACGATGACTGGAATCGTACTGTTGCATCTCAGAATTTATACGACAAGATTTGACTTGAATAACTATTTTATGATTTATTATTATTTCCTAGCACTTCGATGAAGTCGTCATTGAGGCGGACAACAGATTCGCTTTGACTCTAATGAAAATCCCTCTCTGCTCCAGGTCGGCCTCGTCCTCCAGTAGCACGTCTCTTCTGGGCGGCTACACCAAGTACTGATGGAGAGGTTCTCTGCGACCTCTGGCTACTCCTGACCTGGACACACAGGTAGCCCCAAGCTAGACAATGAAAACCACCAACAGTCAAACAAACCTGGTGCCCGGGCGGCGAGGGCTCACCCAGCACTTGTGTCATCAAGAACATTCTCAGTTCAGCCGGAGCTGAAACTCTTAAAAATCATCAACATCCTGAATGTGAAGTCATGCTATGCCTGAGATACTCATACAGTACAACGCTCCTGAAACCGACACTCCCATTATAGAACACAAACCGTTTGACTTTCAAGAGGATGCCTTGACATTTGTGAGTCTTTGTTTAGCTCTTCCTCAGCAGACACTTTGTTACAAGGGGCGGGGTGGGGTGGGGGAGGGGGGGTGGGGGGGAGGCGGCGTGTGGGTAATTTCCCCGAGAGAGGCGTGTACATTATAACCCCTAATATAAAGGCGGGCGGAACTGATGAGCTACTTTTATAATTTTGGTTATCCTCTCCAGACGGCCGATACAATTATCATCATCATCATCATCATCATCATCATCATCATCATCATCACGCGTTATCTCATATCGATGTGGTCCGGTCCGCCTCTGCTCGCTGTGTTGACGCCTCAGTAGACACAGAAACGACGAGGTGTTGTTTATTTTTCACTTCGAATACTCAAACCGTTAACTCACAAACAACCAGGACGAGGATGAGCGAATCCAGCTGGTGCATCAATATACATGTTTTGGGTTGAAAATATATCGTTACCTGTACATTTAGAGACAGATCATATTTATTCCTGTAGTGTGCTTTCGGGGGAGGTGGGGGGGGGGGCGATCCAAAGTGTTCCTCCTCTTAGGTAGAGTAGGGGTCATTGACTTTCTTCGGACAATATGGGTTTCAGGGGGTTTTGATGAACAGAATGTATCGCATCAACGAAGCACAATTTTTTGGGTTCTTGAACGGAGGAGGATTCCTTTAAAGGGTCGGGACGCCCAGATTTCCAAACGGATGAGCTGCAGCACAGGACGAGTCACAAAGGCTCCGAGTTGTTTGCACACGATGAAACTGTCTCTGAAGATGACACATTCAATGCAATTCTCTCTAAACTCTCGCCGATATTTGTAGATGCGCAACACAGAGTTAAAAGCACGTCTGTGTGCGGCTGATAAATGATTTATCATTTCTATATTCTGTGAGAAGTGCAAATGTCAGGGCTTAGCTCGAGTGACAGCCAGCAGAGGAACGGACTCAAAACCCACATGTATCTTTTTACAAATAGAGGACTCAAAGGAAGCAGAAGCAAACTTTCCAAATATGGTTGTTAATAGCAACGAGTGTGGCAGTCTCTCTCTCTCCCTTCACTGTTGTTACCCCATGTGTCACCTTTAATTCTTGGAAATTGTTGAAAATGACAAAACGACATCATCTACACATTTATTGGCCCCTGAGCGAGTGTTATTCTAAGTTGCATCTTTGTGTAATCCTGCACTCAAACAGATCAAGGTACATTGACCTTAAGTTTAAAAAAAACAACAAAAAAAGAAAACACCAGTTTCATTTTGTTCTAAAATGCTGAGTGTTTATCTCCACAGACAGTTTCACAACGTGGAAATGGCTCATGTGCTCTTTCGTATGTTCAAGCCAGGATCTGATTTCTTTGGTTTATTTATTTATGGCTGCACAGGTCGCTTGCAGAGCATTTATTCCTTCCTTCTTTAAGTCGCCTGTCGCAAAGCAAAAGAAAAAACGAGTTTTGAGTACAACTCTGTGGTCGTAAGCATTTCTGAACACAATCTCCGCGGAGCTGTGGGGACTTGAGCACAACTCTTGAAAACGGTGTGAGGTGATTTCCGACAGCATGCAGTCAGAGAACGGTGGCTGAACCCACTCAAACCGCGCCAGTTCCAAAATGTGAGCATTTCCTGGGTTCCCAGGTCCATTCTTATCTCTGGATTTGTTTTTAACGGTACTGTATTTTGTGTGTCTGAAAATTATACTGTAGGTTATTTTTTTAGCGTGTTGTGCAGCTAAATGCGTGAAACGGTTCTGATATTTATAATTGTACTTTGCAAAAACGTCTTAAAAGCGTCACTCCTCTTTTTTCCTTTCCAGTATTTGACCAGATTTCCAGTGAATCAGTTGTTGCGGATGTTTTTCGGATGAGGATGAGAAACCGGTTTTACTCCAAGCGGTTCTGATGTTTTTCTTTCTCGCTCTGAGTTTGTCTCCTTATGTTTGATGTTCATGTTGCTCGGCATAACTTAAGAGGTCAAGTCTGCTGCCATTTTTGTTCGTGTGATGTAATTTCCTTTTCATCCCTTTATGACAGAGCAAAGGCGAGAACAACCCATAAACAGTGTATGCTTCAGGGTTGAAAGGTTTTTGCTTTCTGACCCACGAGAGGTTGAGTGAGTAGCACTGAGCTGAGTTGTGCCTCATGGATGCTCCAGATGTGTTGCCTGCAGCTGTTTGAATGAAGCATGTCACTTCTGCTGCCGTGTTGATTCTAGAGTCGATGTTACTTAGCTAGGCCCTTTAGTGAGATCTCAACCTGACGTACCTGCCTTATTTAAAAAAACAAAAAATCTTATTTCTGTTATGTTTTTGTTTTTTTTCGTTTAGTTTTTTTTAAATGATTTTGGGATGGGCTGAGGGGCGGGGGTTGTACTTTTGAGGCGACATACAGCTTTCTCTAAATGAAGAACAATATTTTTATTCAGATCCATTGTAAGCTGTGATAAAGCTGAAGAACATGTACCAGCATCATAGAAGACATGACCCCATGCAAATAACAATCTGTTCCAACACGCGTCGGCTATACCAGCATGGATGTTTGAATAAACTCACTTTAAAAAAGGAACTTCATTAGTGCGGTGTCTGTTACCAACAGAAAATGCTGAGGATAACACAATCTGTTTCATTTCAGAAATAATCGTGCGTCGCTGTTGAGTTGTTTCAATTCAAACTTTAACGATGTTATGTCTCTTTGACCGATACATTTCAACAGATTTGAAAATTCTCTATGAAGATGACAGGATTCCCTTGAAGTTGATGTCAGTAGAAAATAAGTAATGTACAGATGCACTGTTGACTTCTGTCAGTCGGCTGTTTTAACCTGCAATGACGGCATCACTGACAAAAAGCTGCAGCTAACAAATATTTTCTCCGTTTTTTGAAACATAAAAAAGTCCACAGTGACGCCATAACTACAAAAAATGTGTTTCATTAAAATGTCTCAGAGGAAAAAGGGGGAACTCGTCACTGAGCTTTAATGAAGAATCTGGTTCACGCCTTGTTGAGCCGATATGGCTGCCCGATAAAGACTGGAAAGCACAAGTCCATTACAACACTTCTCAGTCTCGAGATGAATCTAAAGACTCGTGTCACAATTAACTGCCCAGAAACAAACAAAAAAAGTTTTGGCTTCGAGCTGAAAAATCATTCGAAATCTCCACCTCTTTAATCTTACTAACTGATCTTAAAGGGGGCGGCTCTTTCAGTAGATGGAAACACTTTGGGACCTCCTGGGCTAAAACACAGGAATGCTCCTTTAAATGTTTACGCCGTTTTTCCCTTTGCTTTGACTTTTGTCTTCTTTTTCTTTTTCCTCGCAGGATTTGCAACTATTCTCTTCACCTCGAGCGGCTGCAGTGAGACGGAGGATGGAGATTCTCTCTCCAGCTTCCTCTTCTGTCCTCTGCTCTCGTTGGCCTCCTTCCCCTCCTCCTCCTTCTTCCTCTCCTCCTCCTCCTCCTCCTCCTCCAGGTTCGTGGGCTTATTGGTTGTGACTTCAGCTGGAAGCCATGCAACTTTCAGCGCCGGCACTCTGGGTTTAATCATGTCCACAGTGTCGGTGAAAACCTGTTCCCCAGCAGCGGCAGCACAGCGTCTGAACCCCAGCGCCAGGACACTTTTCAGCCCCAGCGGCTCGGAGACGCTCTGGCTCAGACGGGGCACCTGGCACGCCGGCACTCCTCGCGTCGCACTCAGTGCGATCAGGTGACTGGTCATGTGATTGGGTTTGACAGACTTGCACACCAGCACCAGCCGCAGCTCGTTTCTCTCCAGAGCCTTGGTGACCTCGTTGATGCCGATGGCCAGCTGTCGTCTGACCGCCACATCTGTCCAGCCGTTTTTGGGAGGTTCCTGCGTGGGGGTGACGGGTGCAGTCGTAGCAGCAGCAGCAGTAGCAGCAGCAGCAGTAGCAGCAGCAGCCACGGCATCATCTGTTTTCTGCTCTTTCTTCTTTTTCCTCCAGGGACGAAAGACCTTCGCCTCCTTCTTCTCAAGGCCCACAGAGGCCAGCTTGTCCTTCAGGGTCTCCAGGATGAAGTGCATGTCCTCCTGAGGGAGTGGGCTCCACGTCGGGCTGAAGGGGGAGGCGAGCGAGGCCTTAGACTGAGGCAGCTTCTTCAGCTCCTTCTTCGACAGCTTCCCCGAAGCGGCCATGTCTGCGTTGGACTGACGACACAAGATGCCATGGTGAGACAAGTGTACACAACACATTGGGGACAAACAGTGAGCGGAGATTTCATTAGAACTGTGTCACAAAAAATGCAATGGTCAGTTATTTCCCATTACAATGTCGGCCAGTGGTTAGATTTTCTAATGACTCGGCATCTTTATAAACAAAGTAAAGAATGACAACATACATGTATACACTCAGCCAAACAACTGAATTTAAACCATTGATTAGATGGAATATTTTATCTTTTACAGTGAAATAAGAATTTGCACCACCTCTGCAGCCGCAACATCACTTAATCATTTTCATTACAATAATATATGTTTATGCGCATCATCCACTTTGTTTTCACTTGTCATACATTTGTATGAGAGGAAATTGACACAAAACAATGATACTACTTCTTGAAACGCACCTGTCAGAACATCTAATACTGGGTATTTAAATGTATTTGTACTGGAACAATTATTTATACATTAATGTAAGGATTCTTAAGCTGTGTCGATGTCACTGGTAATAAGAAAACATTAGCATCATTCCCGGAGTTTCTATCAAACCTTTAAACCCGTGATAACTTTAAAAGAACTAACGCGATTATGTTACAACCAATAAGTTGACGGAACGCACCTTTACCTGATTGAAAACGTCAACAAAATCACTTTGAAACAGTCCTCACGTCTTCAGCAGCAGCAACATGGGTGAGACACAGTGCGCCGCCATGTTGTTTGAATCAGAAAACTTTATTTAAACAGGAAATGAGAGCGGCGACTAGCGTTCACTGGACAGTACTACACTACTTTCATTCATGAATGTGAGTTTTATCAAAAGCATGATCAAAACATATAACGTATATTAGTAAAAAATATACATAAGAGTAATTTACATAATACATATGTGTATAGTAAATATGAGGCAGTATTGTCAAAATTATAATATTTCTCTTGACACTAATAATAATTATATGTACAAATAAAGTGTTGAAACTGATGAAAGATGAACATATTATCCTAAATTTGTT
>JAFBJT010002607.1:9194-19938 GCA_016785325.1 Chascanopsetta lugubris | reverse complement strand
GGGGTTTCCCCCCTTTTTGAGCCAGCCCCCAGTGGTTGTGCTTTGAACTGCAATTTTTTTCACTTCCTATTGTGCTTAACTCGTCTCCACCAGAGGTTGCCCCTCGGTTACAACGCAGCAATGACCAGTTTCAACATTTATGACGTCTCCACATCCACTGTACTGGACGCTACAAGCCACACATACTGCTCAACCTGAGCTGAATCACATGTTCACGCTATACGAGATGTAGGAAAAAATACTATATATATATATATACATATATATATATATATATATGTATATGTATATGCATAGGTCATAATAGGCATCAGTCACAGTGTAAACATCATTCTTGCAGTGTACCTCGCAGGTCTCTACTTTCTCTATGAATCCCAGGCGCTTTAAGATGTGTGTTTATATTTTGAATATAAAATACATATTTAATTTTGAATGTGATGTAATCACTGGTGTGCAATTCCTTTTGTAATTTAATTTTGTATTGTTGTAACTACCAATTTTCTTTTCTTATTTGCTTCTTATTTCTCCTCCCTCCTCTTTTCTTGTTAATGTATTAGGTCAAAGTTCACCCTCTTCCATTGCACTCAATCCCTGCTAACTGCTGCCCCCTCCTGTCAAGCCAAGTTATAATCCCAAACAAATGGGTCACAGAGGAAACAGGTATAAAATAATTTGCTATATAAAACACATACAATATTACTCCCTTTCGCCCACACACACACACACACACACACACACACACACACACACACACACACACACACACACAGATACTTGCAATGTCATGCATCAAACACAGATTATAAACCTCTCGGGGTGTGTAGTCCACTGTGATAATCCTGCCTCTGATTCCCTGGAAGCCTCCTGCCGGGGAGAGGCCACAATAATCTGCCTCGATCGCATGTTGGGACGAAACATATGAGATCATAGAATTTTTAGATTTTTGGAAATGTCATTCACCTTGTTCCGAGATTAATTAATTAATCCCTATGTTAGCATGCTGGCGTCTTTTTAGCCCTGCTCTCCTCCCTGCCTCTATTCAGACAGATGGCTTCCTAAGTCAATCCCTGCTCACAATCGAGATTAAGATTACACCACACACACATGGACATGCACTCAAATACGTCAAAACATGCATGTAATTAATGTCCACTCGTTTGCAGATGACATAACACAGTTGCAGTTGCCGGGTTACAGCTGAGGCTTAAGTTATTAAAGCGATCCACTGATCGCAGAAATTCAAGGCTGTAGCAGTGGCCCCGGCGGATTAAAGTATTTTTACCGCAAAGCCATGTATACGTCGGCGCTCATCGGAGGTGGAAGACAGGAGCGAGGCCAAGAGGATGAAAGCAGGGAGGGGGGGGGGGCGACGGCGTTCAGAGAGCGACAGATTGAAGAGGATAGAAAAAGCAAAAGCTCTGCTTCCACACGGCTCCAGTAGAGTTTGTGTCCGTCGATGAATTCTGCCTCCGATTGTTGTTGTTGTTGTTGTTGTTGTAGTTGTTGTTGTTCCAGGCCTCGCGGGGGCCGCCCAGCATGAAGCGGGCACCATGGGCTTTCTGGAAAACTACCAGGAGATCGACCCCGTCACGCTGAACCTCTGCATCCTCATCGCCAGCTATGTTATCTTGCTCCTGGTCTTCCTGATATCCTGTATCATGTACGATTGCCGGGGCAAAGATCCAACCAAGGAATACGCCCCGGACCCTCAGCCCACACAGTCACCCATCAGGCTGGTGGTGATGCAGAGCTCCCCGGCACCAGTGGCACGGTGGGACACGAGCAACATGATCACCACCTATCACGAGCCCACGCACTCGGACTTCAGGGAGAAGAAGAGCACCATGGTCTGACCGCCGGGACTCGGGAGACTTTGTACATACTTGACACTTTCTATTTTTTGTACTTCTTTAAACTTTTATTTTCTGCTGTTGGAACGATGCTGGATTGGGACCTACATGGGACCAGACTTGGACGGTAAGACACCATATATATGAAATCCCACCTTGTCTCAAGTGTCTCAGGCCAAAGCATTGCAGTCAGTGAGGAATTGTCATGTCCAACAAAGCACAAGGAATAAAGTGGGCAGTCTCGTTGAGTTTAGGATTGAGGTTAACGTTGGAGAACCAGGTTAGAGACTCGTCTTCAAATGACCCTTGACAAATGAGCCTTTGCTGCCCTTCTGGACTTTGTTCCTCTTCTTCGTCTTCACGCAGATAAAACTCTTATCTCCGCTTTAACTACTTCGTTGAAATCAAAGGTGCATTGCTCTTGATCAGGGATTAGTCTTCAACTTTCAGTTAAGTCTGGACAGACAGTTAACCTCTTACGTAACACATCCACAAAGTGTGATGTGCGTGGACGGACGATTGAGATAACTTCCCAACCACCGAAGGTCCTGACCCGTCAGTGGCTGCTTCGCTTACTGACCTTGTTGCCCTTGAGATCTCTTTCATAGCTACATAGCTAGTGTTGTGTTGGTGTCACACCCCTATTCTGACAATGTTTACCACCAACGCAACGTTCAGCTTTCTTCATTGCGTGCAGCATGGTGCTGTAATCTGGGCTGAGTCAGTCTGATTAGCTGGACCTGTCAGGAGGGACCAACTTTCAATGCAGAGGGGGCAACTTTCCGTGTAAACAGCTTCACTGAGCTGTCAGAATAGCAGCGCTAGGTGCAAGCTAAAGACTTGTCACTTCTGAAACCAGGATTTTCCAAGGACCAAGGAACTTCTATTACCAGGAACTTATTTACCTGGGTAAAACAATTCCAGATAAATCTGTGTGGTTTGCATTTCCAACGCACCCCCAAGTTCCGGAGTATTTTATTCAAATCAAGCTGATGACGTATCGGGGGGTTGGTCAAAGTTACTGCACTACACCTTTAGTTCAGTGGCAATGAGACAAAGAAGTCAGTCCTATTAGCACTAGCTTAACATGGCTTTTGGCGATCTAAACATTTGGGGAGCCGCTGATTACCTGGTCCTGTTTTAGTTTCTCTAACTTCTTGCAGATTTGTTTTTGGTGTGCGCGCTACATTTAGCACCGCTAGCTTGTTGACCATGTTCCCTTTCACCATTACCACCATACACTGTCATTTTGAGTCATGCTGAACTTCTACCCCTGCAAATATAAACTTGGACCTCATCTTTCACCTACTTTTCAAAACACAAACGTAGTAAAACATAGACATGTTTGGACGGAACGGAGGTGTGAAACACTGCTAAGCGTGTTCCACCAATCAGCGTTCTTCAGCCCCACCCTTCAAGAGTTCCTGGTAATCTGAACCAGACCAACCCCAATAGACACCCATACGTTGATTCGTATTTAAAACAAATGAAAATAAAGTTAAATCCTGGCCCAGCTTCTTCTTTTTATTTCTGCCATCCTGATTCATAAAGTAGGCTTTTCTATGGTAGAGAATTTCTATTTTAATTTCTTTATAATATTTTGTCAACAACAAGTCTTAGTCTTATATGGATTTTACCAATGTGTAATTTTTACTACTGAATAGTGGTAATAATGACAATAATGACAATAATGACAAACAAAACTGATAGTTCATATTCAGATGTCACACTCTAACATTTTTATATTTAATAGTCCTACATCTTTCCAATCATTTCCCCATTTCTATGTCTTTAGGTCTCATACATTTCACGTTAAAGGCCTTCCCAAATTTGAACAATTTCAGATTTTGCACAATTGTCTGTTGTTGCTTTAATCAGCCAAAATTGAAGGATGAAATTTGACCTGAGTGACCTATAAGCCAATGTATAGAGACCTGGTGTGTTGTAAAGTACATACATCAATACTGGTCTGGTTAATCATCCAAATTACATTGTGCCTTGCTCTTGAGCTTTAACATTGTTTTATCGATAGAGGTATCAGGGCTGTTTGAAGAGGCAGAGGGAATAGATGCTGCCTATATTGAGGAATCAATCAAAAGTATATACATGAAAACGAACGGTTTTAAACCAGCAACAAAACCAGCTCTTTGAAACTCAATTGGCCCCAGGTCTTGGTCTAGGTTTGTGCTGCCAACACTCAACGGGAATAAATAGATCTCATAGCTCTGATAAGTCTTACAGTGAGACACAGATGGACAGAAAGAGCACATTATTCTGAGTCAAAGATTAGCGGAAGAGAGGAAACAAAGCCACCGTGTAGTGAATATCATAAATAGTCCAAAGTTTTTTGTAGTCTTTGTATTTCAATTCGTCTGAAAATGTTCTTAGGAATTTAGAAATGTTCCCAGCTTACACCGAAGAGTCTGTATTCTAATAAAAAATATCCGTATAAAATCAAACACAGTATACGATTTATAAGGATTCATGATCTTCAAATATCTTGTCACCTGACAGTCGAAACAAGTGAGCAGGGGGAGGCGGCCAGGCTCCGACGCACACACACGCTAATCCTCAGCAGCCACAAGCACCACATCACGCTAGTCTCAACTCTGTGCCTGTGGCAGTATTATATAATAGATGACAATAAATAATCATTTCTGACACAACATACTTTAGTTCTGTCATCACATTGCATAAATGTTTTGAGATGATATTTTTTTGAATCATTATCATCTGGGGGGGTGTGTATTAAGAAAATTAAATCAATATTCCGAATTTTTATTATTTGAAGAGGTTGAAGTGATAATCGCACAAAAATGTGAAATTTCTCTATTTTTTCTCCTTAATCCCCTCGTTTCTTCACCATCATGCTTTCTTTCAATATTCTGTCATTTTGACTGATTATGATCTTTTTTTAATCCAGATAAACTTGCTCTGTATTCCCTCTCTTCTCTAGAGTTGGGCAACACTTTCAAGCATATCACAGTAAACCAATTACAGAGCTGTTTAACCCTGTGTCACGTGTGCACATAAAGCCTCTTTTATTCTAAGGCATTCCCGCCTTTAGTAAATGTATCAGCTACAACACCATGCAGGGGAAGCTCTTGTATTGACTGTACTGTTATATAATTATTTTTGTTTGTTTCTTTTACCGTACATTAACTTGCACTTAATGCATGTGTGTGTTTGAGAGGTGAAGTTTGGGTCAGAGGAAAGGGGTCAGCGGGTCAAATGCTCACATATATTAAACTATCTATTTACAAAACATTTTGTAATTTTTGCACCTTACAAAGTCATCTTGCAGGCCAGATTGGCTCCTCTGGCAGGCCGGTTTTGGCCCGCGGACCTTATGTTTGACACCCCTGGTATATGACATATTGATAGTTAAGATTTAGATGTTTGAGATTTGGTGCAGAACCAAACTAACTGCACAAACCTCTGCCAATGACTGAAAGTCCCCTTCCGCAGGATTTATGACACCAGATGATTGCATCAGTGTCAACTAGAACAGTGATTCGCAACTGGTGGGTCGCAACCCAAAAGTGGGCAGCGGACCCATTTGTAGTGGGACGTGGCCGTTTGACTGGGAAAATAATGTAAGGGAAAAAAATCCTGTGATTTTATTTTGAAGGTGAATTTTTATGCATCGGATTGTCACATCTTCCCTCCTCCTTACCAGTAAATGGCGATGATGCCCTGAAATGCTAATAAACACCCGCAATATCACAGATAGACATGCGAATGAAACAATTGCCTCAATTTGGGTGGGTCATGGTGGGTCCACAAACCAGTAGATTTGCCAAATATTCAAAAAAATATTCTCCCATCATCCAAAAGGTTTTATGATATTAATTCAATTCGTTTTCAAAATGATTCTGCTACAAAACAAAAATGTGCTGTGTTCAAACAATACACACAATTTTTTAGAATTGTAATTCATTATATACACTCTAAAACACAATCCATGCATTTAAATTAAGTGTAAAATGTCCATGAAATATTTTTGTATTGGTTTTCTGTCATATTTCATTAATGTGAATCATTCAAATATATATAAATATATAAAGACTGCATTTAAAAAATATGTATTTTTACATGTGTAAGTTTGAATTTGATTTGATTTGATTCAATTCCGTTTTCTCTTTTCTTTTCTAAACACATTTAAATGTATGAGTGGCTTTAAACCTGCATTTACATAACATGTGATTGATTGAAAAAAGAGAAAATGCATTCATGTATTTTTTTATACACATACCTTTTGATTAAGATTTTAAATGTAAGTTAATTTAATTTAATTTTATTCAATTTAATTCCTCCTTTATTTTCTAAATACATATGACTGGTTTTAAACCTACATTTATATAAAGCATGACAGCTCCTTCATTAACCTGCATCTGTTTTTTAAGATAACCATGAAATAATTGAAGACAATTGTAAACGTTTTTTTTTTTTTATTAACTTACAACATTTAAAAACATCACTTAAATATTTTTGTGTAATCTGTTATGAAACGATTTTTGAGTTCTGTGAATTTACAGTGTGATGTCGGCGCAAAGCATATTCCATTTAGATTTTTCAAATGTGCTGTAATTCCTAATATGGCAAAGAGGCTGTTTAAAGATACAGTCACACCTGATATGCCGTTATGTAAACCTGCAGTCACACAGTTAAAACGCCTACAGGATGAACTATGTGTAAGAGTCATTTCATAAGAATGTGATCACTTCTGACATGTCGGCAAGAACAGGTTTCACTAAGGGGTTGAACCAAGAGAGAAAATACTTCTATATGGTCGCAACCCCTATGCATTTTCAAGAGTGAATGCACACACAAGTGCTCAGCTGATATGGAAATAGAAAGAAAAAAAACACAAAAAAAGTAAATAAGTCTTATAATGCATAATGTCATAGAGTGGTGTAAATTGTTTATGTAAATGTTTATTTAGTTCTGATACTTTTAGATGAAGGTCACATGTCTATGCCCATTTCCCTCCCTTTCCTCATCTCTATCTCTACTATTGCTCTTAAAAAGCCACAAAGCATGATAGGATAATGACTATTATCATACACAAGTGATTCTCAACTGGTGTGGGTCCGGTACCCACCATCTCCTTCAAAATAAAAGCACAGAATCTTTTTATTACACTTTTTTCCAGTTTTGTTGAGAATCGCTGGTTTCGAAGAAACTGTGGGAAACAATTATATAACTTTAAAAATCTATTTCACTAATGGAAACTCACCATAGGGAACCAGTAGGATTAATGTTATTATGTTAGTCATCATCTGATTTAGTTCGGGGTTGATGCAGCTGGATTTGAAGGGATAGTCTGTAAAAAAATAAGTAAAGGTTATATATATTGCAAAATAATCCCATAATATTCTTTTTTTTCATTATCTTAAAGGGTTATGATCAGTTATGTTTGCACTGAGAGTGGGATCTCTCAATGGAGGCAGCCATGTTTATACAGATGTAGCACCGGTTAGACGAGGGTGGGTTGTCATTTTAAATAATTTCATTTTAGGGGCCACATTGAAAAGATCAGCATAGCATAATGACCTATAAACAATGACAACTCCAACTAACTGCACTAGTAGCACAGGGTAGCACCGCCTAGTGTTCTGGCAGAGTAAATGCAGGTCAATAAAACCAACGCCTCTACAGTCTCTCTGGAATTTTTACAGCAACAACCGAGGTCTGAACTTCATTAAGCCCATAGACAAAAAGACACTGATCCAGATACAGAGCTATTATATAACTGTGGCTGTGAGCCTCTGAGTGTTGTTGGGATTTGATATTTTCCTATCATGTTTCCATACTTTAAAGTGCCATTTTATATTTACCGATCATGTTTTTATTGTTAAAGTGCCACGCTGATCAAGCTGACGCTAAGGTTAAAATCTTAACACGGAAAAGTGTAGCAGGAAATTGGATGTTGAATGCCTAGACACACACTGATTATTGTATTATGTTCTGTTAAGAAGTTACCATGAAGTCGAAGCAATGGAAGGTCACGAGCACTGGCTCCACACACATAGTATTAGCTGCCTCACATCTGGAGAGTATTTCAGAAACTAGAGAAGAGCCTCTCTGGGTGAAAGGGGGCCACAAGGAGCGACATTAAGAAGATGAGATGGCGTGTGCCAAGAGCCCGGGACTGGGCCTGTGCACCCACGACGAGGGTCAAGTCTAAACCACGGTCCGTCCCCCGTCTAGTCTTAACCAATCATGTTCATTCTGAACCCATGAGAGTTGTCATCACTACACATCGGGGCTCTCAGTTCTGTGATGTTATGGAGGGATCATCTGAGCGTGAATTCTCCCTGACTCATGGCGCTGAAGACCTCGGCCAAGACTTTGTCACATTCTAGAGAATCACACACTCACATGCCGGCGACACTGGGTCTTTGCATGTCACCCATCCTGGCACATCCTCCCTAAATCTGAGATTTGACTGAACATACGTGAAGGGGCAGGTAGGAGCAGTGAGCAGCCATTTTTCCAGTGCCCAGGGACCAGCTTCTTTTTAGAGGAGATTTTTATGGAAGGAGGAATTCCCCCGGTAGCAAGGGGAGAACATGCAAAGTGCACACGGAAAGGCTCCCGCACGGGGGAATCGAACACGGGATCTTCTAGCTGTGAGGCAGCAGCTCGGTTGCTGCAGAATAGAATCTTAAAAGACACAAGTAGTTTGTCATCGCCGACAAATTGGTGACCCCGACGTGATTCCAAGGAAGACGAGAATTGGGTAAGGTCCGGACCCCACCCAAGGGATCACGGACCCCTCCGATTGATTCTTCTGACACTCACAGAGGCGCCAACTAAAAGGTAAGCAGACACCTGTTGTTTTGCAACCAACTTCTGCATAGTGGTAACATTTTAGTCTGTGAGTGTCCGGAGAGGAAGGAGGAGGTAACAAACCATATATGTGATGTAGTTCTGCAATGTAATAGAATCTGACTGAGATGCATGAGACAACAGCTGAATTGTGAAGTATGTGAAGAATGCATCAAAGATCCACACGTTGAAAAGAAAAAATTTAGATTGCTATTCAGACGCTGAGTTTGGTGCTCGTGTGTTACTAGACCAGTGAAGGCACTGAGTGTGATAGTGTTTACTAGGACAGGCGAGTGAGACCACTGGATCTGACAGCAGCCAAAATTGTCACATGAGCCACCGAAGGCTTTGGTAGAACAGTGGTGCGACACTCGGTTAATTACAATCAAGCAAGTTGAGGGGTTAATGGAATAAGTCCATTAGGTTGGACTGTCAGAGCATAGGATTGGGTTAAAGGAGGGCGACCAGACCAGACTCTGACGAGTGACTAGTTGGATTGTGACACTAGACGGGCTTAAAAGTCTCAACCAATTCTTAAAATTATAGTCTCAGTATAGGATTAAAAGCCTGAGAAGTGCTGGCAGCTGTGTAAATTGAGCGCATTGTCAGTTTAATGTTGTGTTGTTGATCGATCTGTCATGTGTGACTGTTGAAAAGGTACTGAGAGAAAAGTGCATGGTGGTTCCGTTATAACGGAAGCGAGGCGTGGTCACCAGAATGGAGCGTTGACCCCAATTGAGGGCACCCCTAGTGGTGGATACTGTTACTGTAACTGACGTTTGTGTTTTGCCGAGGGACAAGGTCACTCGCATACACACACATACACACCCTTTTCCACCACACAGCATATGCACTCTGCAACATTACATATTCACTATGGACAGGAGGATTTTTCATCACACGTTCATTTCCTCCCCACTCTGACCTGTGGTGAACATCTCCTCACCGTCTCCATCATCTCTGCAGCTTCCCTTGGAAACACAAGATTGGTTTATTGTCATTTTAGAGCATTTACACACATGATCCTCATCACAAGACAAACTCTGACTTTGTAATGTTACACTATTCTAAAAAAGTCATCAAACAATGCATACACAGTACTGTCTGGCACATTTAGACATGACACACACACACACACACACACACACACACAAAGCACACATGATACTGACTGACTTGGCACACTGTTCTGAAAAAGTCCCCACACAATAAGCTTTGATTTCCACAGACAATATGACATACAAAGTCAAAACTAGCTAGAGAAAAGTCAAGCTACATTCATCCAGAAATTCAAAACATCCATACCTTTCTTCACCAGAAGTTGCTCCTTCCACCACAAAGCTTACTCTAAATCTCAATGGAGGTTTTATCACGTTGGACGATCGATCCTCAGACATGTTTTCACTGAAAAGTGAAGGTCAGTGAAGGTTAGTTGTTGTCATGGTGTGAGAGGAGGCATTTGTTGGGACTTTCGCTGCTCAGGTCTGTGTAGCCCTCCACTCCGCTGTTTCCCGGGGTCCCAGGAGAAGCAGGAGTGAAATTCCCATAATGACTCAAATGTTCGTGATTATTGAAAGTTTACGATTGCAGACTATATCTAACCTCAATATCTACCAGATTTTGAGAGCATGGGGTCTCCCTGGCCCCTGGGGTAGTTGACAAACTCTGCTGTGCAACTTTACTTGCTTTAATAATTATGACTCCGCTTTTGTGGTTGGAGTTTCAGGACAACTCGCCCTCTGCCACATCCAATGTCAGTGCTACGGCCTCAACAGGTAAGTGTGTGTGTATGTGTGTGTGCGCGTGTGTGTGCGTGTGTGTGTGTGTCTGTCTGTCTGCGCCATCACAACAAAAATACAAAAAGATGTGTGTCTGCATCATCAAGTGTGGTCAGTGAGATGTCCTCCATCCACCAGCAACTTCCTTACATAACATGACACAGCATGTTTGGTGTGAAAGAACATGGCGTGTTGTGGTTGCGTGTTCACAATCTGCTAAAATAAAGTGGAGCAAACCTCAGATTTTGGCATTTGAATGTGAAATGTGATCCTTGGCTTATA
>JAFBJT010002601.1:60700-73127 GCA_016785325.1 Chascanopsetta lugubris | reverse complement strand
CCAGAGGCTGATCTCAAACTCAAAGGCCCCGACCTAAAGGGGAAGAAGATCGAGATGCCAGACATTGATGTTTCTCTGCCCAAAGGAAAACTCGAGGGTCCAGATGTGGAGCTCAAAGGGGAGGGAGGAAAATTCAAGATGCCAAGTATCAACATGCCCTCTATCAATATCACTCTTCCCAAAGGAAAGATTGAAGGTCCAGACGTTGAATTAGAGGGAGGAACTGGAGGAAAGTTCAAAATGCCTCATGTGAAAATGCCAAATGTTGACATCTCTCTGCCCAAAGGAAAAATTGAAGGTGACATTGATGCCAAAGGCCCTGAAATGAAAGGAGGCAAATTCAAAATGCCAAAGTTCGATATGTCTTTACCCAAAGTGAGTCTTCCAAAAGTTGATGTAGAAGGGCCAGAAATTAAAGGAAACATTGAAATGCCAACCATTGATGTCTCAGTTCCAAAAGGAGATGTAGATGTGGACATTGACGTTGATGGACTCAAGGGGAATGGAGGAAAGTTTAAATTCCCAACTCTTGACATTTCACTTCCTAAAGGGAAACTCGAGGGTGACATTGATCTTGAGGGTCCTGATGTTAAAGGTGGAAAGTTTAAGATGCCAAAATTTGATGTGTCTTTTCCCAAAGTGAGTCTCCCAGAGGCTGATCTCAAACTCAAAGGCCCCGACCTAAAGGGGAAGAAGATCGAGATGCCAGACGTTGACATTTCACTCCCTAAAGGAAAACTTGAGGGTCCAGATGTGGAGCTCAAAGGGGAGGGAGGAAAATTCAAGATGCCAAGTATTAATATGCCCTCTATTGATATCTCTCTTCCCAAAGGAAAGATTGAAGGTGACATTGATGTTGAGGGTCCTGAAATGAAAGGAGGCAAATTCAAAATGCCCAAATTCGATGTTTCCTTACCCAACGTGAGTCTTCCAAAAGCTGGCATTGATGTAGAAGGACCAGAAATGAAAGGAAAACTTGAGATGCCAACTGTGGACATTTCACTCCCGAAAGGAGAAATCGAGGGTGACCTTGACCTCAAGGGTCCTGAGGTGAAGGGTGGAAAGTTTAAGATGCCAACATTTGATGTGTCTTTACCCAAAGTGAGTCTTCCAGAGGCTGATCTCAAACTCAAAGGCCCCGACCTAAAGGGAAAGAAGATCGAGATGCCAGACATTGATGTTTCTCTGCCCAAAGGAAAACTCGAGGGTCCAGATGTGGAGCTCAAAGGGGAGGGAGGAAAATTCAAGATGCCAAGTATCAACATGCCCTCTATCAATATCTCTCTTCCCAAAGGAAAGATTGAAGGTCCAGAGGTTGAATTAGAGGGAGGAACTGGAGGAAAGTTCAAAATGCCTCATGTGAAAATGCCAAATGTTGACATCTCTCTGCCCAAAGGAAAAGTTGAAGGTGACATTGACGTTGAGGGTCCTGAAATAAAAGGAGGCAAATTCAAAATGCCAAAGTTCGATATGTCTTTACCCAAAGTGAATCTTCCAAAGGCCAACATCAATGTGGAAGGACCAGAAATGAAAGGAAAACTCGAAATGCCAACTGTTGACGTCTCAATTCCAAAAGGAGATGTAGATGTGGACATTGACGTAGATGGACTCAAAGGTAAAGGAGGAAAGTTTAAAATGCCTAAATTTGATGTGTCTTTGCCCAAAGTGAGTCTTCCAGAGGCTGATCTCAAACTCAAAGGCCCCGACCTAAAGGGCAAGAAGATCGAGATGCCAGACATTGACATTTCACTCCCTAAAGGAAAACTCGAGGGTCCAGATGTGGAGCTCAAAGGGGAGGGAGGAAAATTCAAGATGCCAAGTATCAACATGCCCTCTATCGATATCTCTCTTCCCAAAGGAAAGATTGAAGGTCCAGATGTGGAGATTGAGGGAGGAAGTGGAGGAAAGTTCAAAATGCCTCATGTGAAAATGCCAAATGTTGACATCTCTCTGCCCAAAGGAAAAGTCGAAGGTGACATTGATGTCGAGGGCCCTGAAATAAAAGGAGGAAAATTCAAAATGCCCAAATTTGATGTTTCCTTACCCAAAGTGAGTCTTCCAAAGGTTGATGTCGATGTGGAAGGACCAGAAATGAAAGGAAACATTGAAATGCCAACTGTTGACGTCTCTTTACCAAGAGGAGATGTAGATGTGGACATTGACATTGATGGACTTAAAGGTAAAGGAGGAAAGTTTAAAATGCCAACCTTTGACATTTCACTCCCCAAAGGGAAAGTCCAGGGAGACATTGATGTTGAGGGCCCTGAGATGAAAGGAGGCAAATTCAAACTGCCCAGATTCGATGTCTCTCTACCAAAAGGGAGTCTTCCAAAAGTCGATGTAGAAGGACCAGAAATGAAAGGAAAACTTGAAATGCCAACTGTTGATGTATCACTCCCTAAGGGGAAAATCGAGGGTGACCTTGATCTTGAGGGCCCTGAGGTGAAGGGTGGAAAGTTTAAGATGCCAACATTTGATGTGTCTTTACCCAAAGTGAGTCTCCCAGAGGCTGATCTCAAACTCAAAGGCCCCGACCTAAAGGGGAAAAAGATTGAGATGCCAGACATTGACATTTCACTCCCTAAAGGAAAAGCAGAGGGAGAACTTGAAGTTGGTGGACTTACTGGAAAAGGAGGAAAGTTCCATATGCCATCTATTGATATTTCACTTCCTAAAATCAAAGCAAAGGGACCAGATCTCAACATAGAAGGCCCTAAGATGAAAGACATCCACATGCCAGACATCGACCTTTCACTTCCCAAAGGAAGCGTCAAACTGGAAGGACCTGAGATGAAAGGGGCTGTCGAAGGAGCTGACGGTCCAGGCACGTCCCTCAAACTTCCCTCTGTCAAACTACCAACAGTCGACATCACTGCTCCCAAAGTGGATTTAGACTTCGGTCTCAAGAAACCTAAAGGCGATGATGTGGAGGTGGAGCTTCTGAAGGCAGAGGGAGGACGGCCTCATTCGACGGGAAGCTTCGATCTTCCTGACATCTCCCTCAAAGTCCCCAGTTTCACTTTCCCCAGGTTCGGTGCAAAGTCCAAGAGCGGTGATTTGGAAATATCAGGCCCCAAGGCGGGTGCTTCCCTCAGCCCACCTGCTGCGACGGGGGAGATAAGAGCTCCATCTGTGGAGTTTGACGGAGATGGAAAAGTCAAGGTGAAGAAACCTAAAATCAAGATGCCCTCGTTTGGAATGTCAAAGTTCAAGATGTCGGCATCTAAAGGTCAACTGCCTGAGGGACAGGTCGAAGCAGAAGGTAAAGGTGGCTTCCACGCACCTGATGTGACCATCAAACTACCGAAGTTCTCCCTGCCAGGGTTTGGCTCCAGAGATAAGGAGTTGGCGATGCCACAAGGTGACCTTGAAGCTAAGACCAAGGTCAAGATGCCATCCATTGAGGTGTCGCTGCCCTCAGCTAAAACTCCAGAGAGTGAGGTTCTTCTCCCTAAAGCAGAAGTTGATGTTACAGAAGCTGACATCAAAGGGTACGAGGGGAACCTTAAGATCCCCAAAATTCCAACTATTGACGTTTCTCTTCCCAAAATAGGCCTGGATGTGTCGCTGCCAAAGGGGAAGGCCCCGAAGATTGAAGGACCAGAGATGGAATTAAAAGGAAAGGTTGAAGGTCCTGAAATTGAGATGGAGGGAGGAGCTGGAGGAAAGTTCAAGATGCCTCACTTAAAAATGCCAAATGTTGACTTGTCTCTGCCTAAAGGAAAACTTGAAGGTCCAGAGGTGGAATTCAAAGGGGAAGGAGGAAAATTCAAGATGCCCCACTTGAACATGCCCTCTGTCGACATCTCACTTCCCAAAGGAAAAGTTGAAGGCCCAGAACTCGAAATGGAGGGAGGAACCGGAGGAAAATTCAAGATGCCAAGTATCAACATGCCCTCTGTCGACATCTCACTACCTAAAGGAAAGATTGAGGGTCCAGATGTTGAAATGGAAGGAGGAACTGGAGGAAAGTTCAAAATGCCAAAAATTAGTATGCCCTCTGTTGATGTTTCATTGCCAAAAGGAAAAGTAGAAGGTCCAGAACTCGAAATGGAGGGGGGCACTGGTGGGAAGTTCAAAATGCCTCATGTGAAAATGCCAACAATTGATTTCTCTTTGCCCAAAGGAAAGGTTGAAGGTCCAGAGGTTGAATTTGAGGGAGGAACTGGAGGAAAGTTCAAAATGCCTCACATGAAAATGCCGAATGTTGGCTTATCTCTGCCCAAAGGAAAGATTGAAGGTCCAGAACTCGAAATGGAGGGAGGAACTGGAGGGAAATTCAAGATGCCAGGTATTAACATGCCCTCTGTCGATATCTCACTTCCCAAAGGAAAGATTGAAGGTCCAGAGATTGAAATGGAGGGAGGAACTGGAGGCAAATTTAAGATGCCTCACATGAAAATGCCAACATTTGATGTTTCTTTGCCCAAAGGAAAAGTTGAAGGCCCAGAACTCGAAATGGAGGGAGGAACTGGAGGAAAATTCAAAATGCCAAGTATTAACATGCCCTCTGTCGATATCTCTCTGCCTAAAGACAAAGTTGAAGGTCCAGAGGTTGAATTTGAGGGAGGAACTGGAGGAAAGTTCAAAATGCCTCACATGAAAATGCCTAATGTTGACTTATCTCTGCCCAAAGGAAAAGTTGAAGGCCCAGAACTCGAAATGGAGGGAGGAACTGGAGGAAAATTCAATATGCCGAGTATTAACATGCCCTCTGTCGATATCTCACTTCCCAAAGGAAAGATTGAAGGTCCAGAGGTTGAAATGGAGGGAGGAACTGGAGGCAAATTTAAGATGCCTCATATGAAAATGCCAAATATAGACCTATCTTTACCCAAAGGAAAAGTTGGAGGCCCAGAGGTGGAATTCAAAGGGGAAGGTGGAAAATTCAAAATGCCAAGTATTAACATGCCCTCTGTTGATATCTCACTGCCTAAAGGCAAAGTTCAAGGTCCAGAGGTTGAGATAGAGGGAGGAACTGGTGGCAAGTTCAAGATGCCTCACATGAAAATGCCGAATGTTGACTTATCTCTGCCCAAAGGAAAAGTTGAAGGCCCAGAACTCGAAATGGAGGGAGGAACTGGAGGAAAATTCAAGATGCCAAGTATTAACATGCCCTCTGTCAATATCTCACTTCCCAAAGGAAAGATTGAAGGTCCAGAGGTTGAAATGGAGGGAGGAACTGGAGGCAAATTTAAGATGCCTCATATGAAAATGCCTAATGTAGACCTATCTTTACCCAAAGTGAGTCTCCCAGAAGCTGATCTCAAACTCAAAGGCCCCGACCTAAAGGGGAAGAAGATCGAGATGCCAGACATTGACATTTCTCTGCCCAAAGGAACAATTGCGGGCGGCATTGATGTTGAGGGCCCTGAAATGAAGGGGGGCAAATTCAAAATGCCAAAGTTCGATGTCTCTTTGCCCAAAGTGAGTCTTCCAAAGGTTGATGTGGAAGGACCAGAAATGAAAGGAAAACTAGAAATGCCAACTGTTGACATCAACCTCCCTAAGGGAAAACTTGAGGGTGACATTGATGTTGAGGGCCCAGAGGTGAAGGGTGGAAAGTTCAAAATGCCCAAATTTGATGTATCTTTACCCAAAGTGAGTTTACCTAAAGGAAAAGTTGAAGGTCCAGATGTGGAGCTCAAAGGGGAGGGTGGAAAGTTCAAGATGCCAAATATCAACATGCCGTCTGTCGATATCTCACTTCCCAAAGGAAAGATTGAAGGTCCAGAGGTTGAATTAGAGGGAGGAACTGGAGGAAAGTTCAAAATGCCTCATATGAAAATGCCAAATGTTGACTTATCTTTGCCCAAAGGAAAAGTGGAGGGTCCAGATGTGGAGCTCAAAGGGGACGGTGGAAGATTCAAAATGCCCAAAGTCAGCTTGCCTTCTGTCGATGTTTCTTTGCCAAAAGGAAAGATTGAAGGTCCAGATGTTGACATTGAGGGTGGAACTGGAGGAAAATTCAAGATGCCAAACATCAGCATGCCCTCTGTTGATATCTCACTTCCCAAAGGAAAGATTGAAGGTCCAGATGTAGAACTTGAGGGAGGAACTGGTGGAAAGTTCAAAATGCCTCATGTGAAAATGCCAACAATTGACGTTTCTCTGCCCAAAGGAAAAGTTGAAGGCCCAGAAGTGGAGTTCAAAGGAGAAGGTGGAAAATTCAAGATGCCAAAAGTCAGTATGCCATCTGTTGATGTTTCACTGCCCAAAGGAAAACTCGAGGGTCCAGATGTGGAGCTCAAAGGGGAAGGAGGGAAATTCAAGATGCCAAGTATCAACATGCCCTCTGTCGATTTCTCACTTCCTAAAGGAAAGATTGAAGGTCCAGAAGTTGACATTGAGGGTGGAAGTGGTGGAAAGTTTAAAATGCCAAAAGTCACCATGCCTTCCATTGATATTGCTTTGCCAAAAGGAAAAATTGAGGGTCCTGAAGTTGAGATGGAGGGAGGAACTGGAGGCAAATTTAAGATGCCTCATATGAAAATGCCAAATGTAGATCTATCTTTACCCAAAGGAAAAGTGGAAGGCCCAGAGGTGGAATTCAAAGGGGAAGGTGGAAAGTTCAAGATGCCAAACATCAGCATGCCTTCTGTTGATATCTCACTAGCCAAAGGAAAAATTGAAGGTCCAGAAGTTGATATTGAGGGAGGAACTGGAGGAAAGTTTAAAATGCCTCATATGAAAATGCCAAATATAGATCTATCTGTACCCAAAGGAAAAGTGGAGGGCCCAGAGGTGGAGTTCAAAGGAGAGGGTGGGAAATTCAAAATGCCAAAAGTCAGCATGCCCTCTGTAGATATCTCACTACCAAAAGGAAAGATTGAGGGTCCAGATGTGGAGATGGAGGCAGGAACTGGTGGCAAATTTAAAATGCCTGATGTGAAAATGCCAGATGTTGACATCTCACTCCCAAAAGGAAAGATTGAAGGTCCTGATGTGGAGCTCAAAGGAGGAAAAGGTGGAAAATTCAAGATGCCGCACTTAGGTATGCCCTCTGTTGACGTTTCTCTGCCCAAAGGAAAGATTGAAGGTCCTGATGTAGAGCTCAAAGGAGGGAAAGGTGGAAAATTCAAGATGCCGCACTTAGGCATGCCCTCTGTTGACGTGTCTCTGCCCAAAGGAAAGATCGAAGGTCCTGAAGTTGACATTGAGGGAGGAAGTGGTGGAAAATTCAAAATGCCTCACATGAAAATGCCGAATGTTGACTTATCTCTGCCCAAAGGAAAGATTGAAGGTCCAGAGGTGGAGCTCCAAGGGGAAGGAGGAAAATTCAAAATGCCAAGTATCAACATGCCCTCTGTCGATATCTCACTTCCAAAAGGAAAGATTCAAGGTCCAGATGTTGAGATGGAGGGCGGAACTGGAGGAAAGTTCAAAATGCCAAATGTCAACTTATCTTTGCCCAAAGGAAAAGTCGAAGGTCCAGAGGTTGAATTTGTGGGAGGAACTGGTGGGAAGTTCAAAATGCCAAAAGTCAGCATGCCCTCTGTCGATATCTCACTTCCCAAAGGAAAGATTGAAGGTCCAGATGTTGAAATGGAGGGAGGAACTGGAGGAAAGTTCAAAATGCCTCACATGAAAATGCCAAATGTAGACCTATCTCTGCCCAAAGGAAAAGTCGGAGGCCCGGAGGTGGAATTCAAAGGAGAAGGTGGACAATTCAAAATGCCAAAGGTCAGCATGCCTTCGGTTGATGTTTCACTGCCCAAAGGAAAAATTGAAGGCCCAGAACTCGAAATGGAGGGAGGAACTGGAGGCAAATTTAAAATGCCAAAAGTTGATCTCTCTTTGCCTAAAGGAAAAGTCGAAGGCCCAGAGGTGGAGTTCAAAGGGGAAGGTGGGAAGTTCAAGATGCCCCACTTGAGCATGCCCTCTGTTGATGTTTCACTGCCCAAAGGAAAGATTGAAGGTCCAGAGGTTGAATTGGAGGGAGGGACTGGTGGCAAATTTAAAATGCCTCACATGAAAATGCCAAATGTTGACTTATCTCTGCCCAAAGGAAAGATTGAAGGTCCAGAGGTTGAGATGGAGGCAGGAACTGGAGGAAGGTTCAAGTTACCCAAAGTTGACATTTCACTTCCAAAAGGTAAAGGTGTAGAGATGGAGGTTGAAGGAGGAAAATTCAAAGGTCCACATGCTACAGTTCCACAGGTGGACTGGTCATTGCCATCAGGTAACGCAGAGATCAACTTGCCAACCGTCGAGGCAGGAGCAAAGATTAACATCCCATCATCAGATTTTGACGCAAAGACTCACCGAGAAGTCGACTTTGATGTGGAAGGAGAGCACAAAGGTCTGAAGTTCAAGATGCCCATGATAGACGTCAAAGGTCCAAAAGGAGACCTGGAGCTCGACTTTGGACTTTATCGAGGAGACGACAAAAAGGACAGAAAAAAGGTTGAACTACCAGACCTGGACCTCAATGCAGGAGCAGGAGCCAGCGGCAAAGTCAAAGGACCCAAAGTCAAAGGGACAAAATTCAAGATCGGGATGCCCAAAAAGAAAACTGGCAAAGACATTACCATGGAATCACCAGAAAAGGAGTTGGGTGGACAAGACAAAAGTCATATCACCATTTCCGGACCTGAGGTCAGAGTACCAGAGGTTAGTGGGAAAACCAAACAAGGTTCTGCCAACCTGGAAGCAGGCGGAACGGTTGAGCTGACGTCACCCGGCGCAGAAATCAAAGTACCCAGGATTCCGGACATCGACTTTGATATCGGCACATCACCGGATGAAGATGATAGAACAGAGAAAGGAAGAAAGATCAAAATACCAAAGTTTGGGGTCCCATTACCCTCCATCTCCTCTCCAGAGGGACGGATGTACGGACCAGAGATCCAGTACGAGGGCCCCAAGATGCCCAAAGTGAAGAAAGCTGTTTTCGTTTTGGTGAATACTTCTCAGGCGGACGAGTCTGCGACTTCCACTGGATTCCTGGAGGGGGAGTCAACAACCGATGATGTCAAAGTGAAGCTACCCAAGATTAAAATGAAGCCCACCTTTGGGAAGACCAAAGGTGCTGAGTTGGAGGTGGAGGAAGACGTGTCAAAAGGAGCCAAAATCAAAATGTCTGCAGTCTCATTTTCAACGGGAACATCTGGGTCGTTTGAGTTAAAGGGCGACGGATCAAGTTCAAGTCTCAACGGTGACAACGCTGCAAGTCCTCTCAAGGATGATAAAGGGACATTCTCTGGTAAAATGAAGCTCCCCAAGGTGGAGCTCACCAGTCCATATGGCAAGACAGCGTCTGGAGAGGAGGAGTCAGGAACGAGTGTGACGCTAGGAAAGGAGTTTTCAAAGGACGTGGTGTCGTCTCACGCCAGGACGGAAATGCTGGACCGGGACAACTCCGAGTCTCCCTGCGGTTCCTCTGCCGTGGAGTTCAGCTCCACCAAGGTCCAGGTTTGGACTGAGATGGAGTCTGAGGAACGAGAGTCGTCCTCGTGGTTCAAGGTCCCGAAGCTCACCCTGAAGCCTCACTCCACAGGTGAGAACACACGATGACGTGGTACCGCCTACAACCACAGATGGCAGTATTGTGTGAGAATAGTTATCCTCAAAACACTTTCTGGGTCTTCTGTCAAGATCTACGTAAAAGTAATGATGAGATCTGGAGACAGTTATTTCGAATGATTAAATATTAGATATGAATGTCATGCGGTAAATAATACAAACAACACTTTTAATGCCACACAACTTGGATTAGGGATCTGCAACAGGTAAACAAGACCACTCTGCAATACCTCTGTTAGTGAGTTCTATGTACGAATACACAGGGAGAGTATAGTGCGTCACATCTGCAGTACGCATAGTACTAATACTCTGTGTTCCTGTATGTTCTGTTGCAGTGTACTTGACATTATACATAATTCATCTTTGCTGTTGCCTTTGATGTTTTCCTGTTTTTATCCCATCAATTATTAATTCACCCTCTTCTTCATTTTATCTCTGCTACACCAGACTAAGTTTCCTTTCCTCTCTTGCACTCCCCCCTCCTCCTCCCCCTCCTCCTCCCCCTCCTCCTCCTCCTGTCCTCCTCTGTGTTTCCTCCTCCTCCTCCTCCTCCTCTTCCTGCCCCAGGCTTCCTGCAGATTACCCCCGAGGGTTCTCCTCAGGCACAGAGGAAGGGGGAGGTGGGTGGGGAGCTGGACGTCCTGGGATCCTTCAGCCTCCACACCTCAGGGCTGGACTTCTCCACCCCGGAGAAGTCCGAGGAGCAGCAGCTTTCCTCCTCCAGCCCCGAGGGGGGAACCGTCACCACGGTGACCAAGACCACCCGCATCACCCAGCAGCTGGTTTCCTCGGAAACGCGAACAGGTGAATCCTCCTCCACGACGACGGTGACGACGACAACGAAGCAACAAATGTCAGATTTTGACTTCTGAAGATGCTGTAACCATTTCTCAAATGTCTTTTAAAGATCTTTTTGTTCTTCTTTGGTGAGGGTGAAGTGTTCTCGAACCTCGCTGAAAGGAAAGTTTTGTATTTTAATTAGTTTAAATGTGATGACATTTCATCAACCAGCAATATTGTTATTATTATTATGATTACAGCAAGAACTCAGACATAAACTTCCTTTTTTTTCTTTTTAAATGTGGTTGTTTTTGTTACTGGTTTCGTTAGTTTAGTCCCAAATTATTTATCCGATTGTGTTTTTGGTTTTCAAGGTTTCTCTCTGAATGTAAACAAGCCTCTTTATTTATTGTTTTGCGTTCACGCCTCACGGATCTGACCATGAGTCTCTGGCGCCTGCGTTTTGAACCACGACTCATATTCATGTAAATAAGATCAAGTTAGCTTCCTATATTGACACATTAGCCCTTTAATCTGAAATGTAATTATTATTTTCGGAAGTAAGAACTTATATTTTCTGTTTAAGCTTATTTTGAAGATTGATCGCGGTTTAGAATTCTGCCATAGTTTTATATTTGAAATCCTTTACGCTGGTGCTGTTACCCAGAGACAGTCACAGGACACTCTGGACTCATATCTGCTGTAGGGGATCGAACCCACGACCACCCGGTCCAAGGTTACTCTCGGACATGTGAAGCCAACCTGCTGCTAATCTATCTATTTTATATCTATGTTTCTACTGTACACTGCCACACGACGACACCACTGTATATTTCCGCATCCAGATGATGATCATGAAGAGTTTAAAAACGCTGACGAGGCATTATTCAAGTTTCCGTTGGCTCCGTTTTAAAGCGAAAACCAAAACATTTCAGAATCGACCCTCAAATTCCGACAAGGCAGCTACAATGACAGACTGGCTAACGAGTGGCGAGCCTTGAGCTTTGATAAAGGTTATTACGTAAAAAAGTGACATTTCTAAAGATGGACGGACGCATGTTGTTTGATTAAGTTACAATCGTTAAGAATTGAAAAATGTCAGATTATTTAAGTGCCTTTACCCCTTATTTTACTCATGTATCCTTCAGGGTGAAAATGCTGTTGTTTGAAACATTTTTTTTTTCAATTTTCATTTTCCAAATGCAGTAAATCAACTGAAAGTACTGTTAAAGATCCTCAGTCGGCCATTTTACATGCAAAACCCTAATTTATTGGGTTATTCCGGTGGATGTGAAGCTTTTGAGAATTTAATGACTTTATTTACTCGGTTGAAACTGTTTGATCAAATGCATGAAGTCCCAACAAGGCCACGCCCACTTTTTCACATTAACATTTAACACTGTGCAGAGTAGAATTTTGTTTTATTATTTAATGGTGGGAGGAGTTTGAGGTAACACACACAAACACACACACACATTGAGTAGTTTCTATACGTCTGTAGAGATTTCTATTTTTATTTTCTAATTTTCTGGTTTTAACTAAGTCTTGACATTTCATTTAGATCAAAAGGGTTTCAAGTGTTTTTATTTGTCGAAGCTGCATTGGAAGGAATGTTGATTAAGACGTTTAAGCAATAAAATGATATACACACATAAATTACAAATTGTTCTCTCTTAATTTGACCTTAATAAATTGTGTATGGCAGCATCTTAATGCCACAATTAGGCGAGTTGGACAATTTGATATTTTTGACTTCCTGTCTTAATCTGCAGATTAAGATTGACATGAAAATTGATAGCATGATTATTATTATTATTATTATTATTATAAAATAAAAAATTTCAATATGCTATATTTATATAGATGTTTTTAGGAAGGTATAATTAAAAATGTGCTATTTATTTATATAATTAATCATTATTATATATAATGTATATGTATTTTATATATAATGTATATTTATATGTATATATATATATATATATATATATATATGTATATATGCTTGTTTGTTTTCATTGATTTATTTATCGATTGATGTATTCATCTAGTTACAGGCTCTTCTACATGTTTTGAAGAGAGGGGTGAGGAGGGGTGTTCAGCCACAGTATTCACACCTGTG
>JAFBJT010002601.1:9577-57427 GCA_016785325.1 Chascanopsetta lugubris | reverse complement strand
TTGAAAGCTCAAGTACCCTAACGAGTTTTATTCAAATCTAAAAGGGCGTGACGTCCTCGTCGCCATGACTCCTCCTCGTATAGTGTTTTTTTTCGCTGAGCGAGTGCTTTAGGGGGCAACATGAGATCGGGTAAGGCAAATCGGTGAGCTTATGTATGAGCTGAAAAGTCGGGCTGGGGGTTGCCCTGCCCAGGGGACAAGCAAATGGCCACTGCTGGGGGATCAAACGGTTAAACGCCACTACTGAGGTGCATGGATACGTACAAGAGAGGCGTGTCCTCTTTTTTGTGTATCTCTTCTGCCTGGTAGTCGGCCGTACAAGAGTAGGCAACCAAAGGTTAGCTCTCCGTAAATAGCTTTATCATCTTTTCTCTCGTGCGCGCGACGATAACTGTCTAAAAAGACAAAACAGCGGATCATCGGTGCATGTGACTACACTCGTTTAGATGCTACGCCCATTGTCTCACATTAAAACCCTGAAATGTTAATACGATTACACAGGGGGCGCTGCCGCTACAGTGGAGAGGCCAGGCAGTACAGATAAAGTTTTTTTTTTTTTTAAAAAGGGCCTGGTGTTCCTATTGTCAATCGTACACGTTTGCAGTGGCCACTAAAAATCAATACTATTCAGTCAGAGACTACATGCAAGCAGGGGTGTTATCCATTGAAATGTTAAAGGTACAGTGTGTCGGATTTCTAGTGTTGAAGTTGCATGTTGTATCCATCACCTCGCCCTCACCCCCCCGAGCCTGCAGGAGAACCTGTGGTAGACTTCAGTTGCTCCCACTATGGGCTCCTGTAAAAACATGGCTGCCACCATAGAGAGGATCCGCTCCTCATGTAAATATACGTTAATGGGTTTATTCAAGGGTAATGGGGACAAAAATAAAACATTTAGGTGATTTTGAAAATGTCAGATTATTTTGTAATATTTTTTTCTATACATGACAAAAATGAGGAAAATCGTACACACTGCACCTTTAAGGATCACACGTTGTCAGGGGGATAGACTGGTTCCTATCGGCATGAACTGCTTCTTAAACACTTTGGAACTGCAAACATAAAAACACGTCCTATACATGTGGTGAGGTATTTCAGTTCACTCAAGGAGAACGAGGGGCTGATTAGATTTTTGGTTCTTTTCGTTTCTCTGGGACGGGGAAGTCACAGGGACACACTAGATTTCTTTTTTTCCCTTTTTTTGTCTTTTAAAAAAAACATCATTTAACATAACAAATGTCAATATCTGCTCACATTCCAACGACAGCAACGTCATTTTTAATCTTTTTTTACATTTGAAATATTCCACAAACTGGGGAATTCATGTTCATTTTTTTAAGGGCCACGTCAAGATTTATACAATTTCAGGGATAAACCACAGGACATCAGGATCAGGGGGAAATGGACGATATCAATGGCCTCAATACGCAAGGACACGTTTGTTCTTTGTCAAGCTTTGAAAAAAAATGTGCATGAGAAGTTGAAGAGTCATCGACACCGACCAAAATATGCGACACGCAGCTGAGAACAGTTTGAGACATTAGTGCATCTACTTAACAACCACAGGCAACGCAATCAAAAGAACAGAATTCAAATATAAACTGCCTGTGTGGATTTTCAAGCGTTTTTTTTTCTTTCTCACACACTCAGTGAATTGGATTTTTCCAGGAGCGAGCGAGTATTGTGGTGGAAATACAATACTGTGATTTTCAATCGGTAAGTTGTTTTTACTGCTTTTGTTGCTTTTTCATGAGGGAACGATCAGCGAGACCACATATTCATGCAAACACATACAACCATTCAGTGACAGTGATATTCATGTGTTGTATATTTAAAGGTGCTCTGTGGAGTCACCGCTGTAAAAAACACACACCAGCTTCGTTTACATTCCACGTTGCTTTTTCTTTTAAATATTTCCCCATATACCTCGCGTCACATTTTCTAGAAGCGTGCCGCTGTTTTTCCAAAAGCTTGTGATTCTGTCATGTCACTTTACCGACACGTGTTACTTTGAAACCAACTGTTGGTATTAATGATCGCCCCCTGCAGTGCACAGAGGTGCATTACATGCCACCCTGTGTCTTGTGCCCATGAAAGTCAAATCATGTCGACGCAGCACCTCTAGTGGCCGAAAACTATACAGAGCACCTTTAAAATCAAACTGACAGCAATTTAAAAATAGCATCGCTCCAATACTCTATTAATTTACATCCTTTTCAAGGCTACAGGTGTCTTCTTCTTCATATTTTTTTTTATTTTCATATACATTTTTTAAATTTTAAATTTCTCTTTGGCCTTTTTTTGCCAGCGAGATGTTATGAAGCAGCTAATTCAGATTACAGTGTTTTCAAATTTGCTACCTGCAGCAAACCTAAATGCACAGAGCTTGTTAGGATTGTCATTTAGATGAATGAAGAATTACAAATTTAGTACATGACTGAGAATTACATGAATGAAATCCAAAACTGATTCGAGGGAAACTGTTGCTTGACAAACACACAATAATAATAATAAAACGCGACTAAACATCCCAAGACAAACCAGAATGACTATTTGTCCATGGCAAAAAAACTAACTCAAGCAACATGATTTATTCCTTGAAAGTTTAAGTCAAAAATATATACATACATAAATTTCCAACAATGCAATTTTAGACAAAAAAAATGGCAGAAAATAAATCTGAAATAAAACAATTTCTCTTCAGGAAATATATCTACGGTGTGTGTTAGATACAGAGTTAGTCAATGACTGTTCATGTTGTCAGATGTGTTGGTGTGGGGGGGGCGTTGACTGAATGAAAGAGCCCACAGGTCATACGCTATAGAAGCGAATTGTATTGTGCTGTGGCTTGTGGTGGCACTGGGGAAGGGGGGGGGGCAGGGGGCAGGGGGCTTTTAAGCAGAGAAAACCAAATGGAAAGAGAAAAAAGTGCTACGCAACCATGGGCAACTCAGTACACTTAGCAGATTTGTTCTCGGTTTGAAATGTCCAAATAAAAAGTTGCTCCTGTTTTCAACCTGGAGACGGATGATTCTCTTTAAAAAACAGTCAGTGCTTGAACTGCTCACATCAGACGCTAAAAAGTAGAGGCTAAAATTCTGTGTACCACGTAGGAATAAAAATGAACAAAAAAAAAAGAATCTCATGAGAAGAAAACAAAAAAAGAAAACTTGGCATAGGCTGTAATAAAGCTGAAACAAGTGATCATAAATCATATGGCACCCATAGTGGGCACTGCTCATAATGAGCGTTCAGAACGTGATATTCAAATATGACACAACAGGTGGGTCAATCACTTGACCAGCTGCAAACCACTGAAACACCATGGGAGAGTTTGTGTCATGTCCGGTTACGGTGTATAGTTCTGATAAAGAGCTTATAAGTAGTTCAAACAGCGTGTAAACTGCTTTCGGAATAAGTAGTGAATGAGAGTCTATCTCGGGCTGATATGGAACAGAGGCTGAAAAGAAAAGGGGCGGACAATGAATAAGCAGTGGGCAATTCCCTTAAAACTCCAGCCATGTCTGCACCACCTCAGCAGGAGTGTAGTCGCACACGCAGATCTGCCTTTACACTAACACGCGTGAGTACATACACACACACAAACACACACACACACACAAGCACCCACACACGCCTGCAAGTCTCTCTCCATACAGACAAACAAGTTAACAGGGGAGTTACTTTCTTTTTAATCAGACGCCTCAAAGAAAACGTAGAGAATTTTTGTGTTCACTTCCAAAATGACTGGGAAATACTTTTGAGATCATTATTATTTGAGCATGTACAGAAAGCCACATACAAAAATAAAATACAATAAAACAAAATTTTAAAAAGCACAGGGGAAAAAATAATTAGGATTTAAATGGTTTTGATATAGAGAGCTTACTGTGCTGTCAACTATACAATTTACCCGTTTCTTAAAAGGAGCAGAGACTAACTGAAAAGGGGAGAGAAAGGAAAGTTTAAGCGCAGAGACATTGTGCCTGGAGGACAAGCAGTAATATCCACTGAACAGACATTTGTTAGAATTCCAGAAGAGCAGGAAAAGGCAGATAGTGCATAAAAGGTTCTCTTTTTCATTTCTTTCATTTTTTAACTTAAAATCAAGCTGCATTAAATACAGGCTGTTTGTACAGGACAATTGCACTTCACAAAAACAGAAATATACAAACACACACAAGGAAATGTGAATCAAATTAATTACAGCAAAAAAAAAACCCAAAAAAAATTACTACTTAAGCTGATTATTTAACAAAAAAAAAGAAAGAAAGAAAACCTGGTGGACTCACTTGTTATGGATTACTTTAGAGGAGAGTATTTAGGTGGGTGAACATAAATGGGAGACAAGATGGTGAGGATCCTGAACTCCAGAGTGGATTGGTGCTGCACTATTCCAGGTTTGTGTGCATGCAACTCCTCCTCCTCCTCCTCCTCCTCCTCCTCCTCCTCCCATGAAATTCCCTTCTTAGAAAACCAAAAGCTCAGAGTGACGGCGAGACAGACTGCTGAGCTGAGCTGCTGTGGGTCTTGAGAGGATGGTGGTTTGTAAACTCTATGCTGTGTTAGTGGTAGGAGGTTGTGTTACCACATGTCGTCTGTGGACGCAGAGTCCTTAATAAGAGAGGAGAGGAAGGAAACACCCTTCAGACTCTGACTCCACAGCCACAAGATCTCTATCAAGAGCTGGACAGGTTCAAGCATGTATGACAGAAACTGACAGAGGGAATTATCCAGGAAGAGAAACTTACGGCACAAGATGTTTGGAAACCATTTCATAACTACAGTGTGGAACAGTCTTCCACCACGGTTACGTTCAGTGTGAGTCCATTATTCTTTATGTTATCAACCATGGCGCCCCCCTGCAAGGGGTGGTGCCTGAGGCTTCACAGGTAAACACAGCTGTGGCTTATCGTTGAAGGACTGCACTTAAGGCCACATGAGAATTTGATTTTCCCATTGCAATTTCTGTCACATTTCACAGTGGCAGTGCTTGTAAATATCCTTGTCTTGACAGACAGGCAAACCCCAGGTGAAAACACTGTCGTACGTATGCCTGATCGTAAGTTGGTATAATCACGTTTCTATCCAGTTCTACACACAAATAAACCCCCCAGACACACAGCGAAGACATGGATGAGGCTGGATTTGTTTGTCTCGGCGTACTAGGAAGCAGAGTTGATAAATGTCTCAAATGGTGCACACCTGTTTTTTTAATAAAGGTTCTATGGTGTATGAACAAATGCCAGAAGGTTTTAGGACCTTTTGGGTTGCATTCTGACAAATGTTGGAACCAGTTTTGAAAAAAAGACTTATTTGCAGTGTCTGTCAGGTGGACAAAAGGCCAGAAACACCCAAGTTTACCTACCGCTCTATGGCAAAATGGCTGCTGTGAAAAAGATCCATAATATAAAGGCGACTATTCAGGTCTGTCGTTAAAAAGCAACAACTTAGACGAGCGATGATTTCCGCTTCTTTTTAGCAGAACACCATGAACTCAATGACAAACTCAGTTAGTTAAAACAATCATGACAAATATCTAACAAACTATCTAATCGCAGCTCTAACAACTGACGATCCTATGTTTCATTATCGAAGCTCTGCGATAACATCAAACATCAGACCCAAGATCTACATCTTTTTTAAACAAACAGATGCCACAGACAGGATATGCTAAATTAGAACAAGTAAATAAAGACTGAAAAGTGCATGTCCTCTATGATTAAATGTGTTCATCTGGGCTCCGGACAAAACAGATGCTGCTACATGGCAATGCTTCAGAGAATTTAATTGTTCGGTCTGACTGATATGGATGTTTTGACCTTTGCCTACACTTCTACTCTGAGAAAATAGTTGGAACTTACTTCAAAAACGACACAGAAAGCGCTCGAGACCAAACATTTCAATGTGAGCATTTCATTTCACATTTAAAAAGGTGCGTGTACGAGAAATGATGTGGTTGCAATGGTGCAACAGAACGAGTTCCTGCTAACGACAGAGACAAATTCCAAGCTTTCAGAAGCTGTTAAACGCTCATCTGCACATACAAATAAAACCTGAGCTGATTAAGCTTCATTATGCTTATTGAGCATTAACTGCACACACTTTTCTTAGGGGAAAAAAACAAATAAAATAATAATAAATCAAAAAGAAGACCTCAGTCTTCTGTCATTGAGATTAAAATGTTTTTGACCAGAATTCGAACAATTTTTTTTACTAATATATATATGAGCTTTCTATAGTCAAACTAACCGCAGAAACGTTTTATTTATTAAATTCAGTGACATATTCACTGTTGATTTTACTGACAGTGAGGAAAAACAAAAAATCATACATTCAAACTGCCTCACAATGTGCTTCAGAAACACTAACCCTTATATTTGGCCATATATGCAAAATACAGTAGATACATAAAGTAAATATGGATGGTGCGGATTTATTTCAATGGATGTACCGATCTCTTTAGAGATTTGTAAAAAGACGACAACCTGAGGTTACTCTGCATTTATCCAACTCTTTTTCTCCCACTATTCAAAAGGTCAGTATGTGGTTTCTGCAGTCTAGAGAAAATGTGCACATTGTGTAGCCTCTTTGTATCGTTGTTTTTTTTTTTTTGGTCAATCAAAACTACAAGAAAAGAAACAAAAACATTAAAAGCTCATCTGAATTGCAGGAAAACATACTGGCAGTTGTAAAGTGTGATTATGACTGCTGCTGGCATAACCATTGCCCTCATTGAGTTAATTAAATACACCTACCACTGAGTCTCCAAGGTTAGTAAAAGACTAGATAAAAAGCTGCATACGTTGTATTCAGTTCCACTGACCCACTCGCTGGATGTTTGTATGAAGCTGTGTTTCTCACTGCATTTGACATTCGCGCAAGTTTTAGTTGAATGTTGTGCTTTTCCACAACACGGACCTATCGGTAGGTCAGGGACTGACACAACGTTAACAAGTTTCACAGATACAGCGACCGATTAGGCTTCCTCAATAACACTATGGTTTATTCTGTGTTCTGAGCTAAATGCTAGCTCATAAAGGGCCATTAGGATTCCATATACCTGATCTACATTTTTGTCTTTGTGAGGATTCACATCTGACTGTCACTATCTTATACAACAGTATTTATCAGTGCATCTTGTTGAAAGGAATGAGCGACAGTGAACTGGGCGAATTACAACTCAGACAGAGAGAACTACGTTGAATGCTGCCACAAACATGTAAACAACAACAACCCATTTCCCCCCTCATATTTTGGTTCTGAAAATATTCACAACTAAAATGTTCAAAGGTTATGATTGGCAGAATTGTCCTACAAAACACAGACCGATACCAAAGTAATTCCTTTATCTTCTCTTGATATTGTTTAACTGTGTACGTTTCAGGGCTGCAGCACTTGGACAGCAAAGTGCTCGTGGATAGTCCAATTCAGCTGTTGATGTAGATATGTTTCTTCCATTAATCTAACATTCCTACAAAGGGCAAACTAGCAGTGTAGGTTGCGCACACACAAGGTTCGTCTAGTTCTGTTGGGCAGGTGAGGCCAGGCCAACCTAAACTGGTGTGTTTACAAAACACTAACTCACAGATCATGCTACTACCAGATAAGACGACAAATGTGAATCTAATAAATAAATCTAATTAATATTCACTTGAATATTTGTCAGGGTCTAATATGGCTCCCCTTCCTGTTGGACAAAGTTGGAAAAGATCTAAACAAAAAAACTGACCAGCATCCAGTTGTGCAACAATGACACAAGCTTCCTGGGAGACTTGGAGGCTGAAATGCTGCCAAAGGTGGTGCAGATTACAACTCACTCACGACTGAATTCGGAGACAGACACTGCATATGTTTTATACGAGCCACTCTGCATTCATCCAAAAGCATTTCGAAGAACCTTGTATTTTCACTTTCTGCCAAGAAAAGCTATGTGTTCAGAGCTGGCACAGAAATCCTTAAATATGTCTATTTTGAATTTAGAATACAAATAAATAATAAAAGAAATCAAGAGCATTCTGAAGGTGCACTAATTTCTGTGACACCTTGACTTTTGAAAGTAATTCTGTGCTCATATAGACGTGAAAAACAAACAAAATGCCAATTTTTGAATGGTCAAGGACCAGATCCAACATGCATAATTACAAAACTGAACAGGTCTACTTATCTGATAAAAATGTGAAAATTGCAATAACTGAGTAGACAAGGGCACTTTCTTTGTGGTGTCTTTGTATACAGGGGGCTGCCAAGCGACACTCCTTTTCAAATCAGTATGCAAGAGAATGCAGTTTCTATTCCATCAGCACAAATGTCAGGTAATATCACTCATTACCTCTTTCACTAATTAATGAAATCAGCTCATGTGGTATGAGACTGAGCCATTTTGTACAAGACCTGCAGTGCATTCGTCAAAATGAAAGCAAAGGTCATGATTGAGGGATTTCTGTGACATTTTAACGAGAAACAGTTGAACTGGGTTTTTTTCCAAGTGGTAGATACGATTTTTGGTACTATTCATTATTGGTCTGTTTTATGGATTCAGAACTAGACAAAAAGAAATAGAGATACCTTAGACAGGTCACTGAATCATTACATTTGTTCTTTATCTGAAATTGTCAACCAGCCCATTTCCTTGTTCAGTCTTACTGAAAATGACTGACGTGCAGTAAATTGGTTAAAACTCGCGCATGTCAACAAACATGCATATTCCAAAAAATGCAAACGTACTGGGAGTTCAAGACAAGCTGGAATACTTACTGTGTCATCACTTCGGTAGGGGTTGAGTTTGTTGTACACCGCTTCAATAACACTTCGTCTGAAGAGGAAGACAACCATACATGAGTATTCAATTTCAAAAAGAAAAGAAAACCATGTCCAGAGATGTCCAGTGTTTAAACTTAAAATTGTAATGGAGAACAAAAACCTTGAGATCTCTGTCGAATCTAACCACAAAGCTTACTCACTTGCTTGCCAGCTCTCCTCCGGGAGGGAGGTTCGGGATGCTCTCAGATGCTAACGTCCGCAAAACATGGACCAAATCCGGGACGCCTTCATCCCCCTGCTTTTTGATGATCTCTGTTGGAGAACAAAACGGCATCTTTTAATTTCATTCACATGACGGAAGATCAGGTTTGGGTTTGTTGAAAGACTTTTGCTGTTTTTGTACAAACCTCAATTAAAAATGTTATACACAATCTAATAAGATCGTTCTGCTGCATTGTGTATTCTTTAAATATGTGTTCTATTAGTGTACACAACAGCTTCAATATACTGCATTCCCATATACTATGTTGCTCTTAGAAATTACAACCCTCTCTAAAGACTCTTCCTGAAGTTCATTCCTTTTTGATGGAAGGAAATGTGAATTCTGTGAAATATGAATGACATGTTTTATTCTGTATAGATGGCAAAGCCCTTCAAGGTAAGTTTGTAATTGCGTTCTATCTAAATAAAGAGAACCTGAACTTTGTTTGCTTTTGACACTAGATGAAAAATATTGGCTTGATAGTTTAACACTGAGAAGGAGTGCTTATGATTAACAGATCAGAGGTTACCTAGCAAAATTTAACAAGGAAAAATATTAACCAAGAAAAGTAACATGATTTGGTTGTCAATGTCAGCATCGGACAATGTGTTCCACAAGATGAAATTGTAATCCTCATCAACACGTAAATATGTTGGGATAAAAGGTGAACAACGCTTTCTTATCTAAGATTCTGTTAAATTGTTAAATTAATTAGATACATTACAGTTACAGAAAACATTTGAAAATCATATCTCCAAAGATATGTTCCTATTTATAATGTTGTATGCACTTGTTTATTTTTTTTATGTGGGATGTTGGATGATTATTAGTTTTCCACACAGTGGTGGGTTTTGCTAGCTTTCTTATTAGAGCAGATCCCCCAAAAATGTGAAAAGGATAAAGTGGGGTTTGAAGTTGAGCATGCAAACTAATGTAAGCGAAAATAAATAGCATTAACACTGTGCATTATTTTTATGGAGGTGAATAAAGATAAACAGAATGATTTGCTGTTACCCTCTACTCTGGATTCCAAGTATTTATCCAGCTCGGCCTCTCGTTTCACTGCTTCTGGAGATACCTTTGGGGCCCCGGGAAAGCAGATTAACACAACACTCATATTGTCTCGGCTTCCCTGTGGAAAAGAACAAACACAGGCATCATGTAAAATCATCAGCAACACCAAAGCAAAAATGAGTGTGCAACATCATCTTAGTGTCGACTATGCAAAACAAACCATACCTTGTACAAGCAGGTGTCGACAATTTCATTGCTGACTCTTTCAAGATCATCCGTCACCTCTAGCCTCGACCTGACAAAGTCACAGAGTTCCTCATTGGCCATGACATCCCAGATGCCATCACAAGCTAGTATAATGAATTCATCTTCCGCCTCCGATCTCTCAATTGCATAAACTTCAGGCTCGGGAGAAACGAGCTGCTCCGTCGGGCCCTTCCCATGCACACACTTGTAGTCGAAGTCTCCCAGGGCCCGAGAGACCGCTAAGGACCCATTAACTCGCTGGATCATGACTGAGCCACCGGCGTTTTGGATTCTTTCCTTCTCGAGAGGGTTGCTGGGTTTGTGATCCTGTGTGAAGAAGTGCACCGCTCCACCTCGGCTGAGGAGCCCTCGTGAGTCGCCACAGTTGATGAAGTAGGTATGGCTTGGAGAAATCATCACTCCCACTGCAGTGGAACCACTGCGGTCCACGCCGTGCTTCTTCTCGGAGATGGTTCGCATGTGTTCGTCGATCTGCAGGAACCCTGTGCGGATCCCAGTCTTCACGCTCTCCACGGAGGGATCCTCCTGCAGAGCACTCTGGAAGTCTGGGTTGCTGGTGATGTGCTCCAGCAGGTGCTCACAGCAGTATTTGGCCACCTGGGAGCCAGCGTGCCCATCATAAACGGCAAAGAACGACCAGAGGTCGAGACCATGGGCCAGGCCAATTACTGCTGTGTGTGCATCCTCCATCTCAACCCGCCAGCCCTGCATGCTGCTCAGCCCATACCTCATGTTGTTACCCTCACCATGGGAATTATACTTTTCCATCTTTGGTTTATCCAGAAATGCACCCATTCTGTTCCTTTTTAAACCTGAAACACATTGAGGAAGAAAAATCAGCTTACAAAACTATAACATTTAAACAATGTTTTATAATACAGCTGCTGATTTGAGAGATATTCATTAGAATATAACAAGAAAATATCCACTTTCTGGTAACATTCTTGTGTGAATACAAAATTGACTAATATATGCACACAGAATGTCATTGTAGATTTTTGATTGTGTTCTAATGTATGTATATACATACACACACACACACACACACACACACACACACACACACATATATATATATATATATAAATATAGTGTCAAAGATTTAAGATCCATCTGTTTTTGTCGATGTGTTAGCATCATGCTGAGTTCAGGCCCCCTGCTCTGGTCTAAAAATAGCAGACCTATGGACACATTTTGTTACATATTAGGAACACTGCTGCTGTTGATCAAAATAAAGCACCATCAGATATTTACACCAAATGTACACACACGTATCTGATCAACTTATGAATACAACGCTGTCCAACATCTCTGACCTTCGAAGTGCAGATCACCTCATCATACAGACTCTACCCGAGGTGACAGTTACAGCTATCGTTACATGCCTGCAGAGCTAACGCTAGCTAACCGACTGATGATTTATCTCGATAAACACATCACATTTTAAGGAGATGAGACAACTACAACACCGCATCTATCGTGTTGGGGCGCTGATTCACATCATGTACCTGCCCCGTAATGCCAGTCTGGGTAAATGGAATAACGTTCAAGCGTAGCTCTATAGCGAATCTTAACCACAACGCAAATAAACAAACAGCCTTGCCTAGTCGAGGGCCTTGACCCTTGTCCCTTCCAGCTAACTTTGACAGGCCTCCCTCTGCCGCGGTCCGCTAACGCAATGAGAGCCCTCGGCCTAGCTAGCGCACTATGCCTACATGCTAACTTAGCTAGGGGAGCTAACCACCCAACGTTTCCCTGCAGTAAACATTCCCATCACTTACCAAATTGCCAAAATAGTGGTTGACAGAAACCGAAGCTGAAGCTGTGACCGGGACTGACCGGCGGTGGTTCGCGCCGCAGGAGGTACACCGACGAAACTGAAGGGGTTTTGCGGCGGGTGAGCTAGGCTAGCTAGCCAGATAGCTAGCAGTGAGCAGTCGTCACTCAAGACTCAGTGCATAGAAATGGTTTAAGTGCAGAGGTCCCTCTTGTCGTTCGCCCGTGTTGCATTACATCATCACAGCTGGCTACCTGGAGGATATCCTTACAGATTTACATGTAAATGTGTGGGCCGGAGCTTTGAGTGGCCAAGCCAGAGGGGAAGCTGAAACGTCTGTCCCAGCCTCTCCACTTGACAGCTTGACAGCTTGCTAGCTAGCGTTAGCCTCGGAGGAGCACAGAGCCACTGAGTGAGGAGGACCCGGATGTTGCAGGTTGCGTACTAGAAAACATGACATCATCCCAGAAGAGTTGAGGCTGATCCACACAGAGGAGCTGTACAACGGCGCACACTTAGGAACATAAGAACCACTGCCACCACCACCACAACAATGATCATAATAAGATAATAGATATGCTGCACAACACCAAAGGCGACATTTCAAAGGCACCCGCAGATAAAAATATATTGAAATTCAAATTGAGCAAAAGTTCATAGCCCATTACAGAACAAATAAACCGATAGGTATACACTATTATAGATTTATACTGATTTGTGATTCGATATTCTTGAATAGATTCTTAGACAGAGGGATATACAGATATATATATAGATAGATATATATATAGATAGATAGATAGATAGATGGATAGGCACATACATACATAATAGGGTGTTACATATTGATACGTTTAAAGATGAAGAGAACACTTGTGACTGACTCATTCATGACATTCATCGCTGTGTCTCTCCACCCTCTGCGGCTGATTGTGTGGGGCTTTTATTTTGAAACTCTTGTAGCGGAAGTGACGTAGTGAAGCGCAGGTTAATCACACGGGCGAGATTTCCTCAGACAACAACATCTCTGCTACAATGGAGCTGTGTTTACTGTCCGCCCTGTGGTGTGCTGCTCTCGTGTATCTGCTCATACACCTGTTGTTTTTTGTGTTCGGTGACGCAGACTTCACGCTGCTGTGGGCCAGCCTGACAGGACACAGTCCAGGTGACACACACACACACACACACTCTCTCTCTCTCACACACACACACGCGCGCGCGCGCACACACATTCATTTCAGCTCTGTCACTCTGTTGTTTATTATTTACACACTGCAGCTGTGTGAGCACACGTGGAGTGATGACAGTGTTATAAATAGCCTCGGTGTACAGACAGTACACATATGTTTATATAATATAGTTTAGTTCGTACATGACACTACATACAGACTAAGTTAAACAGTAACTCACCTGTTACTGTATGAACTCTCCCAGTTTTTGGTTGCCTCTTTTTCAGTGACATAACTGTCAAAGTAATCTACTGTTATACACTCATAATGTACAATATGAGTTACATCAGCACGTCAGTATGTGATACATGCATACATTATATATAGTATATTATTGTGAAAGGACAGACAGGCTTATAAACACAGACATACTCAAAGTGCATCATTTTCACATTCTGCTGATTTGACACAAAAAAGATCAATATGATTAATATCTTTATTTCTATTATTAAGTGTAAATAATCTTGAACGCTGGACCTTTCATCTTGGAATTGTCATTGAATTCAAAATAAACAATATACCCAGACCTGTTTACTTTTTTATAAATAGAATATTGTGCAGAATACATGTGTGTGTGTGTGTGTTTGTGCCGAACAGAGAGAAAGCTGAGAGGACTGGTGGTGTGGATCACCGGTGCTTCCAGTGGCATCGGAGAGGAATTGGCCTATCAGCTGGCAAAGTGTGGGTCACGTCTCATCCTGTCCTCACGCCGTGAAGATGAACTGAACCGGGTAAAGCAACACTGTTTAGGTGAGAGAGCTTCATTTCCTCTATTCTCTGAACAGAAAACCATTCGCTAGGACTTCATGCGGTTAGTGACTGCACAACGTAGGGCACAATTGCGTCACTTAACCGTTTTCTTGTTGTTAGGTCTATTGAATTCTTGACTAACTGATTTTTTTTCCATTATATATTCCCCCAGGAAGCTGCAGCCTTCAGGAGGAAGATATTCTTGTCCTACCACTTGATTTGATGGAGAGGACGACGCATAAGGAAAAAACGAAAGCTGCAATCCAACACTTTGGGCATGTGAGAAAATCAATTTGAACGTACATTTTTCAACGGTGGTTTTTCTTGACGACATACGTGGGTCCAACAATGATTAAAGTCAAGCTTCGTATTGTTTTTGTTTTCGCAGATCGACGTCCTCATCAACAACGGTGGCCGAAGCCAACGGTCCCTGTGCATAGACACCAGCATGGATGTGTACCAGGCCTTGATGGAGCTCAACTTCCTGGGCACGGTCTCCCTCACTAAGCAGGTGCTGCCTCACATGGTGCAGCAAAGAAGCGGGAGCATTGTGACCGTCAGCAGCGTGGCCGGCATCGCTGGGGTGCCTCTGTCAACAGGATACTCTGCCAGCAAACATGCGCTGCAGGTGGAACGGGCATAGTTTCTTGCCGTTACCTTGTTTGAATATTTATATTCAGATGCAAAGTGTTGCAAGTAGAAGCACCGAATGAGTGTTTGTGTGAGGGTGAGTGTGAAACTGTACTCTTAAGCGCCTTGAGAGGTCTTCGAGACTTGATAAAGCATTGCTGTATAAATGTAGATTCACAAGATAAAAGGCCTTCGTTTTATTCACACTGTTGTGAAATAGAAATTCTTGTAAAAATGTACGGAAACTTTTCCAATATGGCCTTAATAACCACTGACCTAGTAATAACTCTACTCATTCTTCAAACATTCCATATGCATCTGTTGATGGAACACATGTCTCACAGTTACACTAAGTGCAAGTGACGTCGATTTAGTTTTGTTTAACGAAAGATTTCGACGACAAAATCTCCTCTGCAGATAAATGAGGTAGGATGAACGCAGTGTTTACTGGCTCCACTCAACACCGCAGACTGTTTGTGGAAAGTCTCCGCTCACATGCAGTCAAAAACAACATGTTGATACACTGTTTGACTCGGGCTTGATGTTCACTGTCTCATCAACAGGGTTTCTTTGATTCTTTGAGAACTGAATTGACCGAGTATCCAAACATACTCATCAGCACAGCGTGTCCGGGGCCTGTGCAGTCAAATGTTATCCACAACGCCTTCACAGAGGAGCTGAACAAGGTTCTGCGTTTCACTTGTTTACATACGTACGGCAGAGGAGTTTCCACAAGCTTTGGTTTCAATACGATTTCCTTCCCTTCCCTTTCCCTCCTAGCCTGTGGCCATAGCAGGTGACCAGGGCTACAAGATGCAGACGAGCCGCTGCGTGCGCTTGATGCTGGTGGGAATCGCCAACGGTGTCAAGGAGATGTGGATCTCACAGCAGCCCTTCCTCCTGTTCAATTACGTGTGGCAGTACGCTCCCACGGTGGCCTGGCTCATGACGAACATCTTGGCCAGAAAACGTGTGAAGAATTTCCAAGCGGGTCTGGTAGGTGGACGACGATAGAACCTGTGTGCGCCCCGTTAAAGGCGGAGGAGTCCGTAACTGGCTTAAGTTTCTTATTCGTTGAAATCCCACTGTACAAACAGCGTGGTGCAACATGGAGATCATTTCAACTGTAGTCATACACCGTGGGCCTTAAAGAGGTTAGGGTTCACATAGGCCTGGATCGGTTCACTCACATGTGACAGGATGGGTTTGGTGGTTTCTGAGCGCTCGGCCTCGCTGCTGCTGCTGCTGCTGCTGCTACTGCTGCGCCCTGCAACATTGACCTTCCTGCATTTGAACACGGACCGAGCGGGGGATTATTAGGGCGCGAAGCTGGAGTAAAGCGGAGCGATGTGCACACAAAGCAGAGCTGTGTCTCGGTAGCTGGGGGGAGGCTCAGCTGTTGCTGACCTTGCTCTGGTCTAATAAGAAGACGACGGCCGTTGACGGCCGCTCACGGACAGTGAGCATGACGACGCCCCCGTGGTGTTGAGTGACTGACTGACTGACCAGCAGGTCTGGTGGCCACTGCCGGACAGAGACAGCTGAGGGCCACGCAGAAAGGTCATTTTCCAAGCGGACAGGCATGAGAGCATCAGAAGCTAATGCTCCAGGAGGGGGGGGGGCGGGGTGGGGACAATAAAGCTTAGGTCAAGCATCTGACCTCAACACAGCTATATTGAATTTGCACATGAACACAAATTCAAAATGTAAAATCTAGACAGTCGGTTTGAAGGAGGATTTACAAAGCCAGGGCTCTGTGCCAGATTTGATTCCAGAAATCAGTTTTGAACCAGCTGGCACATTCATGCAAAGTAAGTTGGTTGAATGAGAGCTTACAGACTGTCAAAGTAATCGATCATTTCACTCCCACATGCCTTGTACATCACTGAACTCCGCAAAACGTTTCAGAGACTCTAGGAACTAGTGCAAGAACCAGAACCATGTGTATCTGAAGACAGCACCAGGGATCACATAACTAGGTCCAGCAGTCTTGTAATGAAATCAATATTTACCAGATTCTGATTTTGAACTGGATCTGCCCCAAATTCCACTCAGTCATAATTGCCATTTATGCTGGTTTTTTGAATTAATATACCTCCTTGTTGGAAGTAATAATAACAAAAGTTTGACCTCATCCACAAACACAGCACTGACATTTCTTTCCTTTCTTTGTTGCAGGATGCAGACTCCCATTACTTCACTAAAGCCAAGAAAATATGAAAGTGTCGTCTTGGATGAGAAACGTGTTGTACACATCCCTAGGAGGATGGTGAGATCTTGCAGGGTTTTAATCTGCTATCACATGATCCTATCACACCCTCAGATTGGGTGAAGGTGGGGCACAGTGTCCATATGAATGAAAGGGAATAAGGGCTAATCAACTTATGTCAACATGATGAGGCTACTTTTGAATAAATTGACACTAAAACTCAGTTTGAATGTTTTCTGCCTCTGCCAAGCTATTTTATTATAAGTATATACAGCCACACATATAAAAATCAACAATATGTACAAGAAACTATGGACAAACTCTTTGACTTCTTCATTGTAAATTGTAAACAAGTGAATTGTAAACAAAACAAGAGCACTAAACACCTTACAAATACAGCAAGACATACCCAAGGCACATCCTCGATATCTTTTGACAAAACTTTGAAGTTTGATGTCCCTTTTTTCTGTGGACGTGGAGGGAAATCACCGGAAAACTGTGAAATAAAAAAATAAAACTAGAGGTACTATGCAAGCATCTGTCATTGGAGGGGGTGACTGTAACCGCAAGCACAATCATGAACACAAATAACACAAATTGAATGTGCTTTGTGTGCAGTTTTGTAAAGACGTCCACATTGTCAGTTCAAATTTTGTAACCTGTACAAAAAAAGGAATGGTGATGCCACTGCCTCTTCCTCTGTGGTGCAAGAAGCGAACCCCCCCCCAACCCCCCCCAAAAAAAGAGGTCAAATACAGACATCACTCTTCTGAACTCTATACTCCACGGCCCCTCTCGAGTCTTTTGATTTTGCTATAAACTTCCGTGTGATCATTACCTTTGGAAGCAGCCTCCGCTCTACAGAACATGTCCCTTCTGTTCAGAGGCAGGGGAAGTGGAGGGGGGCTGAGGAGTAGATGGGATACCCTAAAGGAGGGTCCGCTGCTTGGACAGTTAAGTTTCGGAGCATGAAGGGATGAGCCTGGATGCTGTAGCGCTCCTCGTCGTCATTGGTGGCGTACAGCAGCTCCCAGGAGAGGTTTGCCCACTGGCCACGTACCCCCTCTCCGTTCAGCCTGCCCACCTGCACCAGCTGCTCCTGCAGGGACAAGACTCTCCCCGTGTACGTACCCTGTGCACACAGAATGGACAATGGTCAATATCCAAGTAGACTCGATGGCCGCTTACTGTTTATCCTTTAACACACATTCATACAGGGTGTCTAAATGTGTCTCTTCGCTGTCTTGCCTAAGGACAAATTAACATTCAAAGCAGATGGGCAGGGGATTGAACCACCTACTCCTGCACCACAAACATCACACGATCCACAGTCGGTCATACAAGGTTAAAAACATACATTTCTCCATAGACGAGGATCTCTGTATTACATGATACAGGCCAGTGATTCATGTTTTGCAGTTGAGACTGAATGTGAACATGGGCATGTGTGTGTGTTATTACCATAGCTAGGTCATGTCCTAGAGAGAACAGGAAAGGTTTCTCCTGTAGGACACTGTCGTGCCAGCCTTTTTCTGTTACCAGGCCAATGTACCAATCCCTTTCATATTCCTCCAAGGTGCTGAACAATTCGTCCAGGGACTCCATGGGCCCCAGGCTGGCTTGATCAAACAGCAACTTGAAACTGAACCTGGGAGTAAATGAAAAGGTGGAATTAATGACGAATCAAGTGGAAAACCCCCCCCAAACATTTGACATTGATCTGCAGTTTACCTGAAAGCCTGAAGAGAGAGCTGATAAAGTTCTTTACTTGAGGAGAGCCACTCAAGCCCTTCTGTCCATGGCACGTCGCCACAGTAGAGTCTGTAGACGTAACTGGGACTGGTGAAGGCAGACTCTGCTCCCAGCGAGATAAGACAGGAGAGTGCTACCTGAGCGTGCAGCTCTTTCAAAGCTTCATCCTCCTTCAGGGCTTTGGTCATGTCCTCGGAGGCGTCGCCCTGCACAGCAGGCCCGAAGCGTCCCAGCGTGAAGCGAAACCAGTCGTCCGGAAACAAAGGCTTGAGCTGCAGCAGGCGGGACGGCAGCAGCGGCGCAGTCCTCCACCCTGTCGGCAGGTTGAACACCTCTGACTGAGGGCAGCTGAAGTTCAGGTGAGGGACAGAGCAGGGACTCTCGCGGAACACCTCCGGGTTCCTGCCCCTGTCCACGGCTGGCATCCCCATGCCCAGTCCCAGCGGCTGCAGAGGCTGCAGGACGGAGAGAGCCATGTTCTCAAAGAGACTGTCCATCTCCACGGAGCCCGGCAGAGAGGCCCCCGTCTGCGGCGCGGTGTGCCCCGCTTGGGCCTCTGCCGTCACTAACGCCACCGTGCGCCTGGCTGGTTGAGGTCCAAATAAATCATCCTCATCCGACCAGTCGCCGAAGGAAGTCAAACTGGAGCTGTCTTTTCGAAACCTGAGAGAAGACACGTTGGATTCCACCACCACAGCCTCGGGCGGTTGCGTGCAGGTGGTGTGGGCCAGCTGGGAGGACTGGGATTTCCTGCCTCCCAGCCCCGGCCCGTCATCGCCACTCCACAGATAGCCTTTGTGCTTCTGAACGCAGTATCGGAGCAGCAACCACACCAGCACTTTGAGGAAGTCGTCCTGAAGTTTCCTCAAATTGTCGTGAGAGTCGATGATGCCTGAGAGAACATTCCGGGCGTCGGAGTAGACTCGGACCGCGAGGGCGGCACAGGGGGTGAGGGCGTTCCCCCAGTGCAGGTTGAAGCCCTGAGTGAAGCCGAGTCGCTCCGGTCGCTCAAACGCCGCCTCAAACACCTCATCCACCCTCCGGGCCTCCACCGTGTGGCAAGACGTCTCTTGCAACTCCAAACCCTGTAACAAACAAGATCTTGTTGATTTGATCTGTATTGGTTAAATAGACAAGAGCTGTTTTTCAAACATTAGTTAAAACTGAAAAAGAGACAAAAGAACACAAATATCACTGCATGAAAAAGGGGGTGTCATGCTCGTCAGGGAGATAGATAGATTTGAAAGAAAAAAAAAAATTTTTTTGATGATGCTTGCCAAAGTCAGTGTCGGTTATAGATGGACTGATATTGTTTTTTCCGGACCATTACCAATTAATAAAAGTTAATGAGGCTGATGACGGATATCTGAATTCATTACTCATCGCCATTTATAATATAATTTATTTTTCTGCCAAAATTGACAGTATAACAAACTCCAATGCAAAACTATGTTGAAATGCCTGTGGAGTGTTTTTTACTGAGTGTAATAGTGTGTGAAAATAAAACTGAGGAGACACAGAAGAGTAGCACACTGTAATATACTTAAATGATAATAGTTATACAGGAAAATGCAGAATATCAGCCCCTCCTTCATGTGTCAATGTGCTGTAGCAGAATTGTTACAGTAAATCCTGCCTTTCGTATGCTGTGCCTCCCCTCACTCACACACAAACATGGGATTCTGTGAACATGTCAGGCCAATGAATCACCTGCTGCATCATTCATGTCAAGAATTGACAGAATTCTAGAAAATTCTGGAGGAAAAAAATCTAAAAACCAAACTGTTTAGGGTGTTTACTAGAGCTCACATCTAAAAAGGACAGAGGGAGATACGGCACCTTGATGTTGACCGTACAGTAGCCATATCCTCTCTCCAGGATCATTATCCAAACCATACGGTCCTGAAAGCGTCCAAGGAAGTGAGACCCTGGGGCCAGAGCACCTACGGGGGCGGGGGGGGGGGGATAATCAGTCACCCATGTGCGTAACATGCAAGAGATGTGATTTGCAAATTGAGGGCAATGAAGAAGTGAACAGACAACATATACATCATGCAACACGGAGCCCGTCTCAGTGCACATCCTTTTCATTTTGCATCAGCTGCGCGTCTCTCCGCTGACTGTATGGATAACACGGCTGCTGGATGAGCTGCGGGGAGACGTGAACCATCACAGAAGTACAGGAAGGTCATGATACTATTTCGACTGGCTGACTGCACAGAGATCTAAATATTCAATCCTTCCTCTGCCTCAGCTTTCCATTAGTCTGTGAAACTTCACTCCTTTTATACAAAGTGAGCTCCTCGTTTTCAGGGGGAGGACACAGACAGCGGGCAGATGTTTATTTCAACACAGATGAAAAGCAGAGGCAAGGTGATGGGGGCGGGGAGCGCAGCGGGAGGGTGGGGGGGGGGGGGGGGGGGGGGGGGGGGGGCGTGTTTCTTTCCCGTTGAATAGTGCCTGCTTGGCTCAAGGATAATGTCATGTCCCATAACGACATCTCAGAATAAACCCGTCCGATACCCCGTGATGGGAAGTGACACACAGGGCAGACTCCTTTCCTGGTCACTGCTCCCCAGCCCCCAGTGTGAGTGAGGCCAAAGAACACGACAAACCGTTAGACTGTCAGTATCAACTTAACAAGCGCTTATTGTGAATTATACATAGCTGCTATAGCACCCCGAGCGAAAAGAAGAAAAAAAAAACAGTGAGACAGAGTAACGACATCACCTCAATGGTGGTTTTGTTCAGTTTGGACTCATTGGTCCGTAAATAATGATTCTCTACTCTCACTGTTTTTTTTCTGCTGCCCCCTCCTGATCAAGTGCAGAACAAAATCCTAGCAGCAGCAGCAGCAGCAGCAGCAGCGGCAGCAGCAGCAGCTCCGTTTGGCCTCAGAGTATTATGCGGTTAATGGTGTGGAAACGTTTGGATGTAATGAATACAGATCCGAGCTTTTTTTTTAGGTCACTTCACAGAAGCTCAACTGGATCATGCGAGCTCGTATTACTGCCAGCAACTCTGTCCGAAGACCCGCTCGGAACAACATTCCTCCTACTATTAAACCATATGAGGCGATGCTTCACTGCTCTCTCATCTGCATGCTAGCCTGACATGACCCTTGGGAGAGGTCACTCACTGCAATCAGCACAAGTCACAACACACTGATAAAAAAAAAAGGACTAACCGGTGTGGATACAAATTCAAACCACACTGACTCATGTCATACAGTGTATATTTCTTTCATTCATAAATTCAACTCGAGAGATAATTATCTCCAGCACTTTGATTCCATTTACATCCATGTTAATGTGTAAGTTAACGGGATTACACAAAGAGAAACACAGGGTGGCTTTCCACAAAACTTGGTGAAATAATACAATATAGGTCAGAGACGAACCCATTAAGTTTTGATGCACATCTGAATCAGAAGGCAGATCCGTCCTCTCTTCTTTACATCATGAGCAAGTCCTCTCGACGGAGGCAGACATAGTGCTCCATTATTTTCTCTACAGTATGCCAGAGCAGATAAACTAAACATCTTTAGAGTTTGACAGCTGCTTAAAGGTTCTCCCACAAGCTTGGAGGGGAAGGTCGAGGTGAGGGGTATGCAGCTGCAACACACAAGTTAACCTTGAGCTGTCACTCAAACTATACCTTTAACTGTGCAAGACAGGGTGCTTTTTAACAGTACATGTAATTTGTTGGGTCTTGAGATTTTTTTTACATTTTCCTTAATTTCTCAGAGAAAAATAATAATAACAATAAAAACTCAAATGTATATAGCGCCTTTCAGAGACCCACGGAACGCTTTACAAGGAACGATCACACAAACGACAGACAAAGTGAGGGGGATTATAGATTGAAGGCCATTTTAAACAAGTGGGTTTTCAAGGTGGATTTAAAAATGGCCAGGGAGGGGGTGTTGCAAAGGTCGAGAGATAGAGAGTTCCAGAGGGTGGGATCGACAAAACTGAATAATGAGGCATTAATCCAGACGTAGGCTATCATTCAGTGTGTATATTACTATGGTCGAAATGATAATATGGACCAAGTATATGTGGACCAATACGGATCATAACTGAGATTCATAGTATTCTAAGTCATTTGATGAGACAAAAAAACAACACAAGCTACATTTAACAGAACTGATTCAAAGAAAAAATCTAAATCGAATTGAAATAATCCTCTATGCTTTCAACAAGCGCCATGATAGAATGTTCAGATCGACAAAAAGATCTCACAGGAGATATGTTGTGTGTGCACAACTAACCCAGTGACCCTCTCGCAAAGGCCATCCTCAGAGCTGAGGCCAGACTCCCGCTCATCTGCTGGTAGAAGATGGAATCCGTGCAGGGACAGGCGGTGCCCACGGGCCCTGGCCAACTGCGCTGAGGCCTGGGGAAGCCCACCAGGAAGATGGGCAGGGTGAAGAGGGGCAGCAAAGGGGCAGAGAGCAGGGCAGAGAGCACCACCACTGCCAGCAGCAGCGGGCACAGGGAGGCATTCAGGGCCAAGAGAGTTCCTGCTGACTGACGACGCTGCTTCTTCTCTGTCCAAGATGTCACCAGCACAGTCAGGGTGAACTTGAGCTTGGACAGGAACTGGGTTAGTCTGTCAATCACAAGACCCACCTGGATCGGAGAGACGGAGGGAAACATGCCGGGTTTATTTTGTTGACTGACACTTTCTCACATCATGCAACATTCTTCACTTTTCCTCATCTCTGTGCACTGTCACTATACGTCTTATTTTATACTGTATTAAGGATTCATTATAAAATAAATCAATACGTTTTCTCAACAAAATTTCAACTCAAAGTTTGGAGACTGAGATCAATTCTATTGAATTGCACCAATACAACAAAACATATTTGGCCATGGCTCCTTAAAATATGTTGAAAAATACTGGGAAAGATTGAATCACTACCCATGGTTGTGTAAAAGGTTTGACAGGCTTGCTCCATTTAAGAAAGTTCAGAAATGATGGATCTCTTGCATAATATAAGATATTAATAGATAAATAAATAATGAATAATAGATCAAGAGTAAAAACTGCTGAGATATGCTCAAATACAAAGAGCAGCAAGTATCAGCAAGCTACGATTCATTGTTGATCTCACCAGAAGAAGCTGAACCCCGGTTCCGAGGTTGTCCCACCCAGGCAGAATGTTGTTCCCTGCAGCAAACCGCACCAGGACCACCACCACCATCTGGAGCAGAGCATCCTCTGAGCTCTGCCACACCTGCACAGAGCAAACAACAGACTGAGCATGACGGGTACAAAACAGAAAACAACTTACATGAACAATCAGTTCCACATCACAGCTGGGAGGAGGTGAGGACCATCAGAGAGAACGTTGGTACATGACAATAACAGTTTTGCGTGCTGTGTTCAGACAGATAGTTCAGACTATACGCACCACTCGAAAAGCTCTTGTGAACCCCACACTGAGGGACACCCTGTGGAGCAGCTGCAGAGATGTGTCCATCGACAGGAAAGCAACCATTGCAAATGGTGACACTGTGACGCAAAACACACAGGTGGGTCAAAAACTCATCCACACACAGAAGATTGGCGTTTTCACGCCTGAGAAATACGTTGATGTTGGAAAATAGGCACCAAAGGAACCCCTCATTACGAGCTCACCAAGATAAAGAAGGACTCTTCTGATAGCTGCGGCAATGTATAATCCTCTGTTCCTCTGCTTGAAAGTCTGTACACTGGACATCCCCTTTGGGTAGAGGGGATTGAGGAACACCCCTCCAAACACATAGGCACCCTGGACCTCTCGAAGAGCCCAGCAGAGGCAGAAGAGGATGAGGAGAAGGTAGCTGACAGGAACCTGGGGTCCAGTGACCAAACTCTGGGACTGTGTTGAACCAAGGAAGTGATGTAATACCCCGGCCTCTGCCATTGCCAGCAGTAGCAGGCTGAAATATAGCAGCAGCTCCCTGAAGCCCAGATTCCAGCCGAATGAACTGGGAGAGGGAGGTGGCGACCCCCCCCTGTGAAATCCATGGTCCCTGTAGGCTGCTGGTGGCCCTCCACAGAGGGTGCCGACCTGGCTGAGATCCAAGCTCAGCAAAAATCCCGCAGAGATGGAGAAGAGAACCACACCCAGGGTTGATGTGATGAAGTAATTACACACAGCTACGCCAGCAGAAACTACAAACATCAACAGCAGCCTGTGGGACATGAAACACACATACATACACACACAAAGTCAGCTGTCAGTCCGATTGGGACGAGTTTCTCACTTTTCATATGTAGGGTAAAACTAGTGCCGAAGTGGAGTTTGAAATACAAGAACGATATCCGATAAAAAAAAATCAATTAATGAAATTCAGGGTGAAAGAATTGACATTATATGTGAAGTGTTAAGCTGGTGTAGCATCAAAATGTTAACAGTACAACACATAAAATAAACATTTCAATCAAATAATTTGTGGTGGCCACAACATTGTCCATTTTTGCTTTCAAATATTGTGCTTGAGATTTACACCTCTGGACGCAGCAAAACAAATGACTTCTCTAAACCCATGGAGGAAGCCTGTTAATAACAGCTAACGCTCCAAGCTTCAGTTGCCTCATGTCTGTTGCTCTTGTTTGTACCTGAGGTTGCTAGACATAGGTGAGCCTCCCAAGCCAAACACAAGGGCTTGCTCCATGCCCCAGAGGAGCAGGGCATCCAGGGGTGGGAGTATACCCAGTGCCCACAGAAGAGGTAGGAAGAGGAACAGCACGTGGAGAACCTGGCTGGCAAGATGGAGCTCAGCGGCATCGCCTGAGAATCTGAAACGGAGCAAGACTAACACATTTAGAGATGAGGCAAGAATGTGAAACCAATGTCGTATTTTCCAGTCGAGACAGCGACTCACCTCTCAGCCAGGTCCACGGTGATAAAGATAAAAATGTAGAGGGGCCGGGTAAGTGGGGTGATCTCATAAGTGTCCTGTGCCTGGAAAGTAGCTGTCTCCGTGGCTGTATTTACAATGAGGGAGTATTCAGCGATACAGAGAGCCACCCAACTCATGACAAAGACGACCAGGGATACGCTGACGCTGCCGTAGAGAGCGGTGAGTCTGCCGAGAAACACATACCAGGTTCCAAAGCCACAGAGCAACCCCGCCAGTACTGTGTGTAGCGCCACATTCAGCCCAAACCTCTTCCCCGGCGCAATGAAGCGCACTGTCTCTGGGCTGACGCAGTGGGTGAATTCCACTTCCTCTTCATCAACCAAGATGTTGGGCGCACCGAGTCTCTCCACCGTTCCGCTTCTGTGAGCTGCGTACAAGGCCAGGGCCTGGACACCTGCAGCAGCCCCGAACATGAGCATACCTGAGAGCACGGCGGCATGGAGCTCGCGGAGCAGCTGCAGCTGGCAGAGTAGAGTGCCCACGCCTCCAAAGAGCCATGGCGTCAAGAAGAGGACGGCCTGGTTGACGTAGACGTACGGCGGGGCACAGTAACCCAACTTGAAGCGTGGACCCCCCAACACAGTTTGGGGGAAGCGCTTCCAGAAGAACTCCTGCTTGTACTCATTAAGAAGGGGCACATCTGGCCCCATTCTGACCATTCCTATGGGGGCAGAGGGTCATCTCCACGTCGATAAGGGAGGGTTTTCATTCATCGTCTCATACACAAGGACGCAGTCTGCAACCAAACACACACATGCGGTTAAACAAAGTTTGGTAGTCAGATTTAAAACTTTTTAAACACTTGATAAAACAAGCTGTGAGTTATAGAGCTATGAACGTAGAGTAACAAAGGATACATTTCTGTGCTTATAGGAGGAAGTGCTATTTAATTTGTCCTTTCTGTTACTGTAAAAAAAAAATACAACATAACATCCTACATAGAGAGTGACAGTTGTCTGGTGAGTAGAAATATTAAGCATATGTAATACAAATGACTCAGTCTAGTGTAATGTAAACAATTCTTACTGATGTAAACACACCACAGAACATATCAGTACTATTATTTCATATTCCACGTTGGCCAATACAAAATGAAATCATGTCACTAATATCTTTCATAATGCTCCTTTAAATTTTACTTTTTGAGATAAACAAAGCCTAACGCTAATGGTGGCAGTCACTGTTTATCACTTGTCAGTGATCAAATACAGGATGTTGTTGATAGGTATCATTGTCAGCGCGTCTCACTGTCACTCAACGAACCTTATTAAAAGTACATGTGGACAACGACACATCAAAGGGACGTTCTCATCTGATAACCTGGGATACCTCATACGTTAGTCCTCAAAAACAGGGGCCACACCGAACTGAGTTCCCATGAAAACACAACACTCAGCGGCAAGTAGCGTATGGATGCGCTAGCGTGGATGCTAACTTGCCAAAGCTAGCAGTCGGACATTTCAAGACTGGCCTCATGAAACCAAACCAAGCTGTTAGCAAAACATAGAGCTCTATACCGACTCTGCAGTTTTATATTCACCTATGCTAGCACTGTTGATATTAGCTAGCACTGTCAGCAGGCTTTAGCGAGGTTCGATGCCCGTTAGCTTGCTATACCTGATGGATAAACAACAGTCTTCCGTGGACCGTCAGTTGCACAGCTTTGAGATAAACTTACCGTTGACGACAGGACGGTCAGCCGCTGCTTCGCTGCGTTTGATATTTCACGGTATAACTGATGCTGAGGGGGAAACGGGCGGAAATCACCCAGGACTGACATTAGCAGCTAGCTAGCCGCAAGACAGCCAGGCAACATCGGGCATGATACACACACAGAAAGCAACCAATAGGAGTTGAGAATAGTGGAGAGTGGGTCATTTGATTGGCCCGAGTCGTAAATACCCCACCCCTTTAAATCAAGCCCCGCCCACTGGATATTTCCACGCACACACAATATTGATACAAAGGAACAACGCAAATTTATGTTTGTTGTGTTTACAGTTGAGGCGTAGTGTTGCGTTTGAAACACACACACACATTCCATAAATAGGAATCATTTGTAAATAAATCATGATGAAAATAGATAAAAAATCAAAGCAGTAGATTCCAATCTTAAATTTCTATTATCATCAATGTTGCTTAATCTATTATTATTATTATTATTATCATTATTATTATTATTATTGTTATATCATCATCATCATCATCATCATCATCATCATCATCATTATTGTTGATATTAAAATTATCATCATCACTGTCATAATAATAATAATTATCATTATAACATTACTGTTAATGGTTTAGTTGTTTTATCATTATTGTTATTATGTACACTTCTGTATTTATTTTGTTATGTTTCTTTTATGTGATTTGTTGTGTTGCAGTTTGTCTGTAAAATTATAAGAACAATAATACTGCTATTGGGGTGAGTATTAGTAGTAGTATCTCATATTAAAGATTAACTATTGTTTGAGAAATACATTTTTATTAAAGGTATTCTATAAAAGCATATTGTCAGTGGATAAATCAGGGGTAAGGATTATTTCTCAAAAAGGCAAAATTACAAACTGAGAAATTGAAATACACACAAGTTTAACACACACACACACACACACACACAACTTTAAGATATGGCATCAGCTCCAGCACCCATCACTTGTATAGATAAATATTCTTGTTCCTCCTGTATGTGGACTAACGTGTGAGGTATCCCAGGTTATCAGATGAGAACGTCCCTTTGATGTGTCGTTGTCCACATGTACTTTTAATAAGGTTCATTGAGTGACAGTGAGACGCGCTGACAATGATACCTATCAACAACATCCTGTATTTGATCACTGACAAGTGATAAACAGTGACTGCCACCATTAGGGTTAGGCGTTGTTGAGGAATAAAACACACCCATAGCGAGGACAAGGTGGAGAATGATAATTGCCTGATTAGTTACAGTGAACTTAATCATCAAATACTTAATACAAATACTCTACTGCATTTGAACTGCTATATTCATTATTTGTACATGTAAACACATCCTGGGATTTGCACTGCATGTTTTTGAGATGTGGCTGGAATGACAAGAACAAAGTTGAAACATGAAGGTTCTTTGTTACACAAACCAAAACAAGTGATTGCTCCTACAGATGAGGTTCAAGCCGTGATGGAGTTTAAAATTAGGCAGGGCTCGTCTGTATATCAGGAATGAGTCAACTAATGTGGTTAAAGTTGACCACTACATCAGATCGTACAGACCGAGAGCCACATCAATTCATTTTTATACAACAATGTTTTTGAACATCTGACTTGTTTTCAACTTCTTGGGAATAATCATTACATTCAATATCATTCCACAAAACATTGTTTATTCCCCTTTAGATAAATATTTTCTGGCACTTTTCCGGAACCTTAATCTAATGCACTTTCACAACCCTAAAACTAGCAAGGGATTAGAAACATGAATATTAATATTACATCCTAAATTCTTATTATCCTCTTCTTATACAAAAACAGCAAATCCTACAAGCATTTTTTTTAGGTTATCATTTTAACATGATGAAAGTGATTGTGCTGAAGTGTTCGCAGAAGAAAGGGGAGGATCATGAAGTGATCAACTAAAAAGGCCACAATATCAACACAAAGAAAGATAATAATCTGGTGCAGAGAAGATTAAATTGTTTTAATCTCCCGGTTGAAGAAGTTAATAGCGGGCAGGAAGTTCTATTTCCTCCTCATCTTGAAAAAGCAATTTCTGCTCAGTGTAGGACACAATAAACCATTACAACAGAAAAGCCTGTCAGTCACGACAACATGCTCCGCACCATGTCATCTCCCCATAGGCCCATTTATTTTATTTCATAAAGCCTCATGAAGAACTTGGAATAAGACATCCCAGTCATTAACGGGGAAACTAAAATGCAAATATTATGAAATAGAAGCCTGATGTAAAATGGGCCGATCTGCAGTGTGACAGTCCCTGCTTTTCACCAGCTGTTGTTTTGTTATTGTATTACCTTACTTCAACCCTGTTAACACTGTGTGATTGAAACCATGCAATAAATGACAGACAAGTTCAATAATGAGATAAAGCACACACAAGTCCAGAGATGAATCAAGGTTGAGATTCATTGGTTAAAAAAAAAAAGGAAACATCTCCACAAAATAAAAGCTTTTTGCCCCTTTTCATTTTATTTGTCGCGCTCTTTCCCTCTTCTCCTCTGTGTTTCTACTCTCACCCCTGTTCACTCTTTAATCTCGGAAATCGCACTGGAAACAATTTACAGGAAAATGATGATGATAACTCAAAAAGAGATGAGGACGAGCCGTGTGGCCATGACGCGCCTGAACGCAGCATGAAAAATAAAGACGGGACGTTAATTTGAAAACGAAATGATTTTTATATTGGCAGCCGAAGGTGGAGGTTTACAACGATTCAATTCCAAATCAAGTAATGACCGTGACTCGTGATCTCTATTTGAACAAAGGTTAAAGGTGCAGAATGTAGAATTTGGAGATATCTAGTGGTGAGGTTGCGTGTTGCGGCTAAATGCACCTCCACACCGTCCCCTCTGCAAGCATGTAAGGAAATAGCCTTGTGAACATGGTGATACATATGTTGTTTATTTGAGCTTGAAAGATGAAGCTGAAGGCCACGATAGGTTCACCAGCATCAGGGGCATCAAACTCATTTTCACCGAGAGGCCACATCAGCATTGTGGTCACTCTCAAGGGGCCGGGCTACAATTGTGGGACTAAATGTGATTACTACTTAACATAATGTAAAATAACTGTCCTCATACGTGATTATCATTTATTCAAGTTACAAATATTGTACATGCAGTTACAGACATGTGAAAATCGAAACACACATATTGCTACACGCAGAAAGTGGCATGTGTAATTCACTAGAGTTCACGGGCGACGTTTGCTTTATGCTTTTTATTTTTAGACAATCGTGCGCCTTTAAGATCTCGCCGGACCAACATCAAATGATCTTGGGGGCCACATCTGGCTCCGCGGGCCCCGGGTTTGACACATGTGGCCTGCATGTTTGGAAGGGGGACGGATGTAACTTCACCCCCCGTTGTTTCTAAATCCTACACAAAGACCCTTTAATATCAGCTGGTAAATGCAGAGTGCGTGTGGACGTTAATGGCGCCCGGGCATCTGACATAGAGCGCGTCATGCTTCGGTGAACACCGCGCAAGACGCAGCATCATCTTCAGCATCAAACATCAATCAGCGTCCTCGTCGCTCGCGCATCAGCCCCCGACACTGGAACCTGAGTAGATGGCTCTGAAAACATGGTCCATTCAGCAATTATTCACAGAGTCTTGGACTAATGGCGCTCTGAATGCACAGACACAGCAAATGTAGGGAGTCAGTGGGGCAGCAGTAATGGCCCCTTACAGAGCCTGTGCGTGTGTGCGTGTGTGTGTGTGTGTGTGGGGGGGGGAGTATCATCTATAACTGATTCACAACAAGCACAAACATGTCAAATTATGAATCCTAAATATGAATGTGAAGACTAGGTCTCTTGTCCTCCCTTCTCCATCCCTCTCCCTCTCTCTCTCTCTCTCCCTTTCTCTGTCTGCTCCTCCTTCCCTCTCCCTCTCTCTCTCCCTCCTCCCCGCCTGAGCCGGGCTACATATCAGGCAGATGAAAACATAACCTGTCACATTCCATCCCATTAAACCAGCTACGAACCATGTGGTCTACTCACATGGAGGAGCAGGGGGGTAGATAGACAAGGGAGGGGAGGGGCAGAGAGAGAGAGAGGGGGAGAGGGAGAGAGAGAGAGAGAGAGAGAGAGAGAGAGCAGTGCATCTGGGTTCACTCAGAGCTGATGAATAATTCACAATCTTTATGCTAATGTCATTTTAATGTTGAAAATACTGACAGATATGCAAAGAGAAACATACTGTACAGGGAGCGACATGTATACACACACACACACAGACAGACAGACACACACACACACACACAGATATACAGTTGCATTGGAAGCATATCCATACTGCAAATCCTGTTCACATATCTAACATGTGTAATTATCCTTTGCAATACCTAATGCATTAGAGCACTCACACTGAGCCCCCAAATCTGTGCATTAGAGTTTTTCTTTTCTTTTTTTCTCCCGAGCGAGTCCATCAGCTGCCATTTGATGTCAGAGGCAGAGCACAGTAATGACAGTGCACTCACTTGCGCGGTCATTAGCCCTGCTTAGTGCTGGGAATTAACACAAATTAAGTCAAGTTAAGTACATGCATTAGAGGAGCTTGTTTGGGGAGAGCTTTTCACTTTTTGCTGCCTGCATGGAGCCGACCTCACATGTTGCACTACCAAACACAAATCTGAAGAGAGTATACATACACACACACACACACACACACACACACAGTGTTATTCCAAGGCTGATAAGTCACTACCTGCACCACAGGTGCAGGTGGCGCATTCATTGAGGATTGATGAACAGTGCTGTAAAAGGTGAGGGTGAGTGGAGCTCTAAGGACACCTAGTGGTGACACTGAGGCCACAGATGCATAGAAGCTCAAGCCACAAAGGTCACGCTTTTCTCAAAACGGTATTGACGCAATGAGAGAGCCGTACACGAAGCACCAGTGGTCTAAAACGGATGAAACAATGATTTAAAGGTACAGTACACAGCATGAAACACAAGTATATAGACCCATGCAGGAGTGATCCCCCTCATTCATCTTTATTGAACCACTGGGAGTGTGTTTAGCTTCGACTCTCAGGCTGAAAGACCGCAGACGTTTCCAGGCAACAACATTTGGTGGGTCTGGTGAGACCCCTAGTTAGTTTGTTAAAGTATCAGCTTAACCACGATGAATAGAACGTTTGGGATTGCTGCCGTTTAAAGTGTGTAAACAGTGTGTAAACAGTCAATCACACTGGCGTTACTGGGCAGGGGAGGAGGGGCTGATTTTGAACTGTTTACAAGTATCGACAACAACAACTGTCACATTTAATGTTCTACAAGTAAACCAGAGGTCCTGTTTTTGCAGGATAACTGTTCAAGGTCAATCTTAAAGGTGCATTATGTAAGATTTGGTGACCTCTAGAGGTGAAGTTGCATGTTGTACCTCTCAGCCTTCTGAACATGCAGGAGAGCCTGTGGTAGACTTCAGTTGTCTTTAGACTTTAGTTGTCTCCACTTTTGCTACTGTAAAAACATGGTCGCCTCCATAGAGAGGACGCCCCCTACTCATGTAAATATACATTAATGGGCTCATTTTAGGGTAATGGAAAAAAATAAAACGTTTCCGGCATTATACATTCACGAAAATGTCAGTAATTGTTTTGTCATATTTTTTTTTAAGTGACAAAAAGGACAAATATCTTGCACGCTGCACCTTTAATCTTTTCAAAGTGTTTCAGATGAAATAGGAAAACACTCCACATTTAAGGCGCAGACTGTTAACTACAGGGCCGCCGGCTTAAACAGGCGGGAAGGAGCAGAGGCTTACGTTTCTCGGGCTCGGCAGCAGAACTAACATCATAAATATCCAGCGCAGTGGGTTCCTTTCCACTCACAACACACCAGATTTGCTTTCCGTCAGGAGCGAAGCGGCGGCGAGCTCTGTGAAAAGAGGCTAACGTGATGAAACTGACAGCCCCTCAAATCCATTTGGACCCGATTCAAGCTTACATCTTTATCTGAGTGACTGCAGATTATTGTCCACAGAGAGGTGTGTTAAAGCTGGATTATCCCACTTGTTGGGGATGCGTTTGACCCAATGGACACGGCGTGCCAGCCCTCACACGCCCTTACATCTGTGGGTGTTTTTACACTCGTCCGAGGCCAGGACTGGGATAGTGGTGAAAATGACGCCAAAAGCTCTCATCCTCAGATTACCATGGTTAGTGATCCACTTACATAGATGGAAAATGGGACCCGTCGTTATAAATGCCTTTTGACAGGGATGCAATACATGCCTCTTTCAAGTCGTCGACGTTTTTTTGTTAGCAAAGGCAGTTTGTTTTCAAACTAGCAGCAAGTAGATGTATTTAAATGTGAATTGTATTAAAATCTGTTATTCTATGTATAAATGGCACTTTTAATGCTCCATGCTCAAACACATATCTCCACTGTGCAGGTGGATTTATTCTGTTTGTTTGTTTGCAAGATGACGTAAGAACTTGGTGAAAGGAAGGTGGAATGTTTGTACATAATCTTTACATTATGAGGCTCCCTCCAATATTTTAGATGCTCTCATTTGAATTGTTTGATCTTTTTTGAAAAGAAAAACATACATGTTTAGGCAGCTGGTAAATAATTGTGTACAATTTAGTGCAACAATTTAAATATGATATATTTTTACATATACGGTGTGTTCCATATATGTCTAATGATGATACTCACATTATATAAATGGACTAATTCAACATATAAAAGGTAAGTAGAGGTTTAAGGAACACTTATAAAAACAGGACGCCCAGTGTTTCATGCCGCTACTTATCAATATTGTAGTTTATCTTCACACTGCAGTCGGGGCTGTTACCGCCTCTTGCCACTACAGGGGTGGGGGCTTGCAACCATTTGGGAATCTGGAATAAAATAAGCAGAAGGGAAAATGAATTCTTACCCTGGCTGCATATAGATTTAACACAAAAAAATGAAAAGTATCTCTGAAATGAATAACCTGCTCTCCTGATCATGGTGGTGGTACTGGGAGACCACTCTGTGGCCATCGGACAGGAGACTAGAGGAAGGCAGGACGCTCGCTGTTCTTCTGATGTGTCTGAAGTTCATGTCACTTCGACTGTAACTGGCCTTCTGTTTCTTGTCTGAGGAAGGAAACAAAGCCACGAGGTGTTAGAGAGGACTCATTTGACTCCATTTTAAATAGTGTCACAGCTTGAGCAGTCCTAACCCTAACCCTCAGATGTTCTGGGAAAAAAGAGGTTTTAAAGGTGCTGTGTGAAAGATTTCGGTCATTTTTGTCACTTCTATAAATATTGCAAAACAATGACATAATGACATTTTCATAAATCTATGAAAATACTTTCCCATTACCCTTAAATGAGGCCAGTAATGTATATTTTCATGGGGAGCATTTTCTTTTTCTTACAGTAGCCCAGAGAGGACATACTAAGCATCATTTGAGTTTTAATAACTGAAGTCTGCCATATGTTCTCCTCCATGCTCAGAAGGGTGAGGGTGAGGTGATGGATACAACATGGAACTTCACTTCTAGATATCACCAAATCTTACACACTGCACCTTTAACTCTCTTCCTGAAACGCTCTGTGTAGAGCTGCCGACCCTCCCTCACAGAAAAGCCTAAGACTGCTCTGACTGGCCAGCTGGTCCAACCTCATTTGATTTTCGACCAATCGGAACCTCAACAGTTCAGTGACATCAGCTCAAACAGGAAGTAGAGTGAAAATGGGAGCAGGGCCTTTCAGCAGCCTCTGAAAAGGTACTTTCTTTACATGCGAGCCCAATCAAATTTAGCTGGTGTAAAACCTCCTGTCACTCACATTTGTTATGCGACTCCTCCATGTTACTGGACAGGATGTCGTGTGCGTGCAGGAAGCTCTGCAGCCCCCCGCTCAGACTCATCCCTCTTGCAGCAGTGTTTCTAGGCACCAGGGGGAGCAGTCCAGGTGGGTTTATTTCGGTGGACAGAAGAGAGGCTCCCGGGTACTGCGAGGGCGAAGAGGGGAGAAGAAGAAAGACTCAATTAATACAATAATATAGGACACAACATTAGCAAATATTTACATAATGTATAAAGATGATGTCTCGGGCGCCTCCGGGCCAAACTCTTTGACCTCACTACCATTTGCATCTTCATTGCAAGTGTGTGTGTTTTGTGTGTTCGACTGTCCACTCCGCACACGCACTTGGCAGCAGATTGGTGATTCGATCGCTCGTCGTTCCACGCGTGTAAGCATCTCTACAGGGGAGTGGCGCAATTCCCGCTCATCAATACCAATGTTCAAATGCAAACGGAAGGCGGAGCGGGCGCAGAGCGAGAGTGACAAGTGAGACGGGAGTGACGGAGGCTCCACACGGGGAGGTCTGTGTTTGTGTTTTTAATGAGAAAACCCTTGATCTCTGCTCTGTCATTTCCACATCTGCGATTAACGAGCAGAGGGGGTCGTGTTGACCTGGCTAATAGGGGGTAAACCCACTGGTGCGTTATCGGTCGGGCACATTTCATCTAATCAGCAGGATGATGCCAGCAGGGCTTAGGCTGCTTTTAATTCAGAGCTGCAGGAGAATTACTGCCCTGGTCTCTCATTACATGAACATCAGATCAGCCCAACTGAAAGAGTTTGATCCAGGCTTTTCCCTTTATTTTTTTATCTATTCATTTTATTAGATTTTTTTGGTTGTTTTGGTTTGGTTTTGTTCAGCTGGGCCACATTCCACATGATGAGGCCCATTATGGGCTTTTACATGAGCGAGGTCAATGCTGTTGTGATTGAAGTGAAGCAGTGTGTGTGTGTGTGTGGGGGGGGCGCAGTTACTGACGCATTCCCTACAAACTAACCTTTCACCTAATGGTACAACCTTGACACAATCTGCATTCAGGCTGAGGGTTTTCAGTTCAGTTTCCCCCAAGTAGGATTCAATCTCACCAACGATGAGGTGAAGACTGAGAGAGGTTGAACCACACGACAGTGTCAAGGTGTGAATGCGAGTAAAGGGAGACTTACTGAAGGTAATATATTGATATTAATTGAATTGAATATTCAATGAAACTCAATAGAGATCAGCTTTTATTTTGAAATTCAAAACTGAATGCTCTGACTCACCATTGTGAGTCAAACTCTTGGGTAGAATGGCTGCTCTGCCAACTCACACGCTCCGACATCCTCTTGGAAAACCATTATACCCACTCTCCCTGTGTATTTCCATCATTATAAATAGTACTGAACTGCATTTGCAATTTGTTGAAATCGGTGCGATTAAAACTTTGTTAAAGACTCAGCGCGCACATTTATGTAACATGGAGCTATCAAAAAGACAATATTAGACATCATTATGACTGTGATAGTTGTAAGAGTTAGATTTAGGGTTCGAGTTATCTCATCTGTTTTCATGACCCTTGAATGAACCCTTTATATTTAAATCAGGAGCACACTCTCTTTTAACACCATGTTTGCACAACACCATGAAACATACAAATTAATTACCAATCGAAAATATAACTGAAGGCTCCCACTGGTTCTCCTACATGACTGCACCACTGACTCCTCCTAAATTCCATTTTTCAACATGTAGATGTTGCTTATTTCAGGGAATGCTGAACTGACGTTATGTCTCTGCCCGTCTTGAGCAGGTCTCCATTGAAAATGACAATTCCCCAACCTGGTTCCATGAAGTATTGAGGTGAAATACGAAAGCAGTTTTGCAGGTTTTTTGTTTTGTTTTTTTCTAATCGGAGCCTCAAACGGAAATAGGACAGCGGACATAATGTCCATATCGGTAGAATTTGGTTCTTACTGATGCGTCACTACTGAGGAGTTCAGCTCTGGTTCGTTCCTCCACAGTGACCATCACTCCGTCCAGGACCTGCAGCTGGGACAGGTGAAGCACCACTGTCGATCGGTGGAAAGAGTTTCGCGCCACCTGGGCAAACGGAAACAAACGTTAGAAACACGCCAACGCCAACTCCGATTCAAGAAACAGTCGTGTCCGAGTCCCGAGCGAGGGCCGCCGGTGACATCTGGCATAAATGAGAAGACGTGTGGATTTGCGATGCGGTTATCGTGCTCCCAGCAGCTATTCTGGTGACCCAGCTGACAGGAGCTGCTCTGCCCAGCTGCGGAGACCCTCTGGCCTGGCTACAAATCCAGCCTGTCCACTTGCAGAACTGTGTGTTCCTGCAGGACACTGCTGCTATGATGAAGTGATGAGTGTGTGCCAATAGACGGCCCAGTGGATGGGGGCACTTTGGCCGGGGGAACATGGGTGAGGTAACAATCTCATGCGGTCGGCAGCGGGAGGGATTGTCTCCGGGGTGGCTGCTGGCATCCGCCCTCGACCCCAAGGCAGGATTAAGCCTCCCCCTGTGGGGAGAGGAGGGGGATGGGCCCCGAGCAGGAAAGAGGCTACCGCAGCTGAGCGCGACCCTATGGACGAGCGGGAGCCGGGAGATGTACGCTGAGCCTGATCCATGAGCTCCAGATGGGTGGTGTAACTGGGCCAATAGCAAAACGCCATTTGGTGAATGGATTTGTCTCCGATTCGGGCCAGTTTGAAAGACGGCAGACGGGCCCATCATTGTAATTGTAATCAGGTTGGAACCTCGGAGTTGTCCTGGGTTCCTGTTTACAATCAGGCCAACGCAAGCGAGTCGTTGATGCGTCTCGGAGGCTTGTTGAAATCGAGTGGCGAGACTGAAGCTCGACACCAAAATAACCCAGCATCGTGAATTTTGACAAGTTCAGGACATTAAAAGGTCCAGTGTGTAGGATGTAGTGGAAATGATTTTCACTTCTGTTGACAGATAAGGAATATAAGCTCATCGGATATTTTGATGAGTTAACATGTGTTTCAACATATGAATTGTTGCCCTGAGATGAGACACGATTACACTTTGCTTCCATTGGCAGTAGGTCGACTATACAGTGGCTGCCAGGTTGCAATGATAAACAAAGGCTGTCGTAGGCACTCCTGCATGTTTGAGACAAAGTGCTATTTGTGAATACGGGCTGTGAATGCTGATTGATTGACGTTTGGAGTGGAGGGGTGAGGGTGAGGGGCATTCATCTGCTGCGTTGACCCTCGGCACTAGATTTCACAAAGCCCGACACGTTGCACCTTTAGCTGTTCAAAGCTCAAACTCTTACATAATACTCACAGGGTTTCCAACAACTGAGAGCTCTGTCAGCGACGGAAGAACCTCGAGCTTCTCAAACTCTGTCAGGTCCTTTGTGAAAACAGGAAACAAAGACAGCATTCCAGGTTCATCTTCACACTTTGAAGCTTTTAAAAAAAACAAAAACTTTTCACTCACATCCAGCTGCGTGTTGATTATAGAGACATATGCATCGGGGTGGAATCGTTCATAATTTTTGGTGTAAGGGCGGATGGAGGCAGCTGATGGGAGAGATTACATGTGTGAGCTCTCATTAATCTCATGAGAGAGTTTGGCCACACAACAAGGGAGCGTGGGGCTGGGGGGGGTGGGTGTGGGGGGTGGGGGGGGTTGTTTTCTCTGGTTCCCAGGTTTATGCTTGGATTTGGCAGCGTTACAACGATGCCTCGGCCGCGAGGATCACGGCGCCGGGATGATTGTCGCACTTAATGTCTTAATTGAATGCATGTAAAAGCATTAAGAGTGCGAAGGGAAGAGGAGCAACTCGCCGCTAAAGTGCAAATCACTCGCCCTGGGTGAGAGGGAGACGCAGCGTGAGAGGCTGATTACACGTTGCGCTGATTGTCTCTCTCTGGCTTCATACAAACGGCCCTGACCTTCAATCAAACCCGATTCTCCTTAATGCTACCCCTCGCGTGGCACAGTGGGGCGGTAATGACTTATGATTACTATATTTCCCGTCTTACTTTGCAAATGCGGGGAGGACGTCACGCTGCTGCTGTACATTGAATAATACATCTTAAACATCTCACGCGTTTTGCATGAGAATCAACCGGCACAAGGTCGTGTCGAATCCATCTGCCTATGTGGCGACCTTGCCGGTGACCTCGGGAAGTCGCTGAGGTGGTTTGACTGAAAATGCCGTTTTTGTCCCAAATGAATTCTCAACGTTAAGACGTGCAGCATGTGCGGAGACGAGGTATACGTACCTGCAGCTTGTTCATGCCCAGAAAGAGTTTGCGGAGCTCGATCAGAGGTTCCAGGTGGTTGAGCTCCCGGATGCGGTTCTCGTCCAGGTGCAGCTCCAGCAGGAGAGTCTGGCCGACGAAGGAGTTCTCGGACAGAGATTTGATGCGGTTTCTGTCCAACACCAGCTCCCTGAGTTGGTGAAGCCCCTCCAAGCCTTCCACCTGGCTAATCTCATTTCCTAAGGGGAGAGCAAACCTCAGTAAGAAAAATAATGGAGGGGCATTTTGAACTAGAATTATCTAAAATGTCTTTTACAAAATACTGACTGCATAACAATGCCTAAATGAGCTGACATCATTCTAAGGTTACATGAACCTGTGTGTTTTCCCCCCTGGTGTAAAAAAAAAAACAAAAAAATAAAAGTAGTGAAATTACAAAGATGCCTTTGAAAGCTTTCTGAGCAAAAAGCGAAAAATAAAGATAAAAAAAGGTTAAGTGAGGTCATCTCAGTGGGATGAATCACACTGACAAAACAAGACACAATGTCAAGCCATCAAACGGCGCTGAAAAGAAAGTCAGTGGTCCTTTTCTTCCAGTCTCATCATCCACCTGGTCAATGGGGAGACCCCGCTCTCAGTGTTTGCCCTTTCACAGGTTGTGTGAACGGGCTTTGTGAGCCAGAGGCTGGGGCCTGGCGAACCACACACATACCTTGAAGGAAAAGGGCTTTAAGATTGGTGAGCCTGCTGAGCTGCAGATTGGCCATATTGGAGATGCCATTGTGACTCAAATGCAGCACCTCCAGGCTGCCCATCAGTGGCTCCAGGCTGCCAGTGGGCCCCGTGTCCCTTTAAACACACAGTGGCAGAGTGACAGTCAGCAATCTCTGGTTAAATGAGCATCTCGCCTTCCCCCCCGCAGCCTCATTTAACTAGTCAGACCTCACAGGTGCGGGACACATAAAGGCAATCACAGGCCGAGGCCAACAAAAGCCCGCCTGTTACAGAAGCGCCGATGCGCCCACTATGAACCAGGAAACTCTAGACTGAAAAATCAGATCACGCCATCCAGAAACTTTCAAAATGAAGCCTGTGTTTAAAAGTACAGAGTGTAAGATTTTCATTTTTGTCACAAAATTTAATTTATATATTTTTTTTGGCAATTCAATTCTCTGTTTACGGTGATTGCCGTGTTTTTATAGCAGCCCAAAGTGGACGTGCTAAACATCTTCTGAGTTTTAATGACAGTCCACCACAGGTTCTCCTGCGCGCTCAGAGGGGTGAGGGTGAGGTGATGGATACAACATGCAAGTTCACCTCTCCATGGCACCAAATGTTACACACTGCACCTTTAATTATCCATTTATTTAGAGTTAATGTCTTGAGTAACAGCGATTTTAGAATCTTGCCACAGAATGAAGAGCTACATTTTCATGTATTTACTTATCATTATATGCTACCAGGAAAATCCGTGAAGACAGTTCACCCACACTGGCAGGTCAGTACTGCCCCCTACTGATCACTATCTGCACTTGAAGTTGATATTTCTACACCAATATTTGAACCTTTCATAAATGACCTTAATAGCGCCTCCGTGTGTTTATTTATTGATGTGTTATTTTGACACTCTTGCGGCTAAAATATCAACGATACCTACACTGTAACTTTAATGTTTATCTGTTCTCTTAATTATTTGATGTCATTAATTATTGCTTTTCACATTGTTTCCCGGCGATATTTGATCGCGCCTCTGCGACACACATGAATGTTCTACCTGTGTGTGGAAACTGATATTGACATTGGAGCCGTGTTACCTGTTGCTTTTGGTTGGGATCTGTTGTCCGTAGCCGCTGGAGTGAACTTTGCTGTGGAGGATCTGTCTGTTGGTCAGGGTCTGACTGCGCTGCCGGGGCAGGATGGACTCGATGTGGTTGTAGTTCAGACTCAGCGCCTGCAACAACAACAACAACAACAAAAAGGAAAGCAATTCATTTGTTCACACGACGTCAAATCCAAATGTGTCGGTTCTGAGTCTGTGTCATTTTTTTTTGTACTTTGACGTTAGGCAGGAAAACGAGCCCAGAGAAAGAGGTGAGGTTGTTGTGGTCCAAATTGATACTTTGCAGGCTGATGAATTTGTCTGCTGGAGAAAGATCCGCGATCCTGCCGGGACAGAAAAATACAAATACTACTGTCAACGATTCCTTTTTTTTTTTTTTGTGCATGAGAAATCAACAGCATTATTCCCATTTCCGCGTCTTGCCTTAAGGAGCAGGACTGCAGAGTGAGGTAGGTGATGTCTGTGTAGTTGGAGTGTCCCAGCTTCTCCGCCACCATGTCCGTGGTCAGCCTTCCTCCATACATGTCCTTGGCGCTTTCACACTCGAGCACGTCCTTAAGAAAGCGAGAGCGCACATATTCAAAACGTGCCCCGTCACCACGTGTGACTGCTCAGCGTGTTTGTGGCACGTACGACTGCCGTCCCGTCCAGGGCTTTGAGTGAGGGCACGTGGAACACCACGTATATCCGGTAGTTATCCAGCTTCTCCACTAAAGGATTCCCATCAAGATCCAGAATGATGAGATTGGTCAGTGCCTGAAGAGAAGAGACAAACGGGGGAATAATATCAATCATTTCTACAAGGTCACACGGGATGTACAACATGAACTTGTGTATTAAAGGTGCAGTGTGTACGATTTTCTATCTATAGGATTAGAATTATAAAACAATGATATACTGACAATTTTACGAATGTATAATCACCTCGATGTATGACCTGTTTTTTGCATTGCCCAAAAATTAGCCCTTCATTTATATGTGTCCACCCTATGGGGGCTGCCATGTTTTTACAGTAGCCAAGAGTGGACGTAATAAACATCTTCTAAGCTTTAATGCCACAGGTTCTCCTGCGTGTTGGAAAGGGAAGGGTGAAGCGACGGATACAACATGCAGCTCCACCAGTATACGTTCGCCAAATCCTACTCCCTGTACCTTTAACAAGATCCTTACCTTCAAATAGTAGATGTCTCGTGATGCAGAAATGCGGTTGTTGCCGATGTAGAACTCCAGCAGGTTGCGAACCCTCTGGATCCCGTGGAGGGACGTGATGCAGTTGTTCTCCACAGAGAGGAAGGTCAGATTGGGCAGCTGATCGAGGACCGTGGCGTCCAGGCTGGACAGCCGGTTCCCATCCAGGCTCAGCTTATTTAGGGAAGTCAGTTTTGATAGACCTGAAGAAGAAGGGAAAATAAGTCATGGCTCCTGTGTTGTGGTTCTGGGGATACAATGTTATTTATTCATCCAGTTATAAAACAACTGATATACATTTCATACGTGCATAAACACAATGCGTGACTGACCACTGAGCTTGACGATGCAGTTGTTGTTGAGGGAAAGTTCCTCCAGCTTCAGGCAGCTGTCCATTCCCTCCACTTTAGAGATTTCATTGTTGTTGAAGTTGGCCCAGCGCAGGTTCACCAGTTTGTGTATACTGATCAGTTTGGAAATCTTCTGGTTTTCAAGGTTCAGAGCTGTGACCTAGTCAAAAATAAGAGACCAGAGACAAATCAAAATGTATAAATAACGAGTAAAGATGTTAAAAGACCACAGACTGCAGGTTGCATCTGGTGCATGTTTCTCTTGAACTCACATTAAAAAGAATGTATCTTCTGATTCTGCATTTCAGTCATTGAGAGCATGGTTTATCTACACGTCTGCTGAGTTGAGGTTTTTGGAAATAGCCCAGTGATGAATCCCCATTAACCCCACCGTGCCATGGAATCATGCACGTGACCCAGCTCACCTTGGTCATCCAGTTTGGCTCCAGCTCCTGACTCCACGATGCTGGGATGAGAACACAGAGGAGCTGAGCTGTCGACAAGAGGCTGAGGCTTCGAGGGCGGCGATCAAATGTACGCGAGTGTGCGAGGAAAGACGCCTACGGACAAAGTGTCAACGGCTTTGATTAAGATGTGGACATCTACATTCTACATTTATGGGTTTTCAGTATTCAAAAAAAATGCACAATGCATACTGCATGTATTATCTGTTCACTTCAGGGGTGTCAAACTCGCGTTAGTTCAGGGGCCACACATGCACCGATTCAATCGACATTGCAAATGCTCACAGTTAATAAACCATCTTCTTACAAAACAGTGTGATGATTGCTACTCCTTTTAAAATATTTTTATTGCAGTTAGTGTTTTTTCCGTCATTTCTACATTTTCATATTCGTCATCTCGCAGGCCGGTTCGAACCCCGTGATTGGCCCACGGGCCGTATGTTTGACACCCCTGGTTTGCTTCACCTAAACTGAATGAAATGCTCACCTGGCTAAATCGAGACTCTGCAGCCAAGGCAACCGCATCGGCAGCCTCCTCCTCTGTCACCATCGCGTCATCAAAGTGTGTGAGTGTTGATATACGTCCCAGCATGGACATTCTGACCGGGTCTCTCTGTAAACAAACAAACAAACAAACACAGCTTCACTGCACACCTCCTCGCCGCTCATTGGGGCTCATTCTATTTCCATTCTTTTCGACAACTATTCCCGTTTGTAATGTCAGTACGCACTCGGCTCCACGGGTTGTGTCTGGTGTCGAGCCTCAGAAGAGCAGGCGTGTGTTTTCTTAACACTCCCGCCTCGTGCCTGGCTTTGGTCAACTTGTTCCAGCGCAGGTCCAGGTGTTTGAGTTGTCCCAGGCCCCTCAGCCCCTCCAGGGTCAGCAGGTGGTTAAAGCTCAAGTCCAAAAACTCCAGGCTGGGCTGTGAAGTTGATAGGAGGACACCGTGAGCGATGAGACATTTTTAAGCTCAACATCCCTATCGTCACACCCACCATGTGAGAAATGTCATCGAGGCGCGTGAACTCATTGAAACTGAGGGTTAGATGCTTCAGGGCCGTGAGGCAGGAGATCTCCTTTATCCTGCTCAGGCTGTTTCCATGAAGATTTAGGACCTGGAGACACGGAGCAGGTGATGATCAGCGGATTACAGTCGAGCCGCGTTGTGACAAGTCGTCGTACTTACAGTGATCTGACTCAGCATATTCGCTTTGGCCACATTCAACAGGATTTTGTCGTCCAAGCTCAGCAGCTTGGGCAGCGGTTTCAGCATCGGGTCCATGCAGAGGACGTCCTTGTCCAGGACCCCGTTGGAATTGTCATCTTTGTTTTTGTTGTGTCCCACCGATGCAGGCTGCTCTACTTTCTAAATACAAGATATGGAAAGGTTGGTGAGTGTGTAAACTGCTCGGTAAGTTCACATTCATTACCATGCAAGGGTTTATGTTGGATTTGTGCGCCACCACATAAGATACACATAATGAGAATAATAAAGTATAGAATGAAAGATAGTTTTAACATCCCCAGGATTGACTTAAAAGCCTCGGTTCATTTTTTATTCAAATTAAAAGTTAAAGTGAAAAAAGAATCAACTGAAACACTTCAAGGTGGTTTTCATTAAGTTCATTTGGAGACTTTCTTAAAAAGGGTTTCAGTTTTGCATAAATTTGGGTTAAAGTATAAAAAAACATATAATAATTCTGCTTCATGCAGGAAATGGTAAGTTTCAGTGGGTAGGATTTAGTGCAATCAGGTGGTGAAGTGCATTGCAGCCGAATCATCCCCGGTGGGACCTGCTCCTCTACCAGTGATGTCAAACATGGGGCCTGTGGGTAAAAAGCTGCCCGTCAGAGGGTCCAACCTGGGCCACACCATGACTTTGGTACAAAAAGGACAGAAAAAACTGAAATTGCAATTTTCTCACAACAAGTAAAAGTAGTAGCAGGCAAACTGTTCATGCTGGAGGTTGTTGGTAATGTGTATTTGCACTTTTATGCACTCAAACAAAGGGAAGACAATGGAGTTGTTGTTGTTTACTGATTATTATGCCGTGATGGTTCCCGACCGGCCCACTTGAGATCAAACTGGGCCGTAGCATGTGGCCCCTGGACTAAAATTGAGTTTGCCAACCTAAGGGTTAGGGTTAGGGTTAGTCTCTACTGTGATGAAAACAACAACTTGCACACGACTCTCATTGCCTAACCTGTAACGAAACAAATCGTTTGTCGTTTACCTCGGTTACGTATTGAAAATATACGATGTACTCCGGCAGGACGAGCTCGTGGTCCAGGACAAACCACTGCCTCTGCTTGAGGATGTACTCGGGGTGTGTTTTGGCCGAGCGCAGCCTCTCTGCAAGAGAGAGACACAGAGAGACGGTGACACTGACTGAGAAAGAATCCCCCTCACGTCTTCGTGCGGTGGTCTCGTACCATCGCTGGATGCGGACTTGTTCTTGGTGTCCACGTTGCGGTACAGGGAGCAGACTCTGTGACTGCTGCTCTTCTGAGCTGCTTCTCTCTCTCGCTCAGGCATGCTGTGGCCCACGTACACTTTGGAGATAATAACCTGACCTACGGGCCAAACAATATATAAATATGAAAGACAGATTTTTAGGGAACATCAGAGGAGGGGAGGGAGACCTCTATGGTGTAATAGAGGTCTCCCTCCCCTGTATTATACAGTGAGCGAAATGAACCCACTGTGCCTGAAGGGGACTGGATCCACACTGTGCATGGGGTCACACTGACTGGCCTGTCGCTGAGCATGTTCAATCCTGGGCTGCTCGCTCACATTCAGGCTGTTGGATAAAGGAACGCCACCCTCTCTGGTCGACGTCTGAATCAAAGTCAGAGTGTCAGAGTGATTCGCTTTCTTTGAGGAATTGTAGAAGAACTGTACTGTACTATTTGTATGCAGTATTATGGTGTCCAGTATTCACGTCAGCTATGTCAAGAAACAGGGAAGATTTTACACAGAACTCTCAACAATGACGTATTCATTCATTACATTAAAATAAATTAGAATAATTCAAGGTATAGTCTGCAGGATTTTCCTTAAGAGGTGCAGTGTGTATGATTCGGTGACATCTAGTGGTGAAGTTGCAAAGTGTATCCACCTCACCCTTAACCTTCTGAACATGCAGGACAAACCAAAGTAGCCCTCAGTTGTCATTAAGACTCAATCCTGTAGATTTTAAGTATGTCCACTCTGGGCGACTTTACAAACGTGGCAGCTCCTGTAGAGAGGACCCACTCCTTGTGTAAATATACAGTCATGGGCCCCGTTAAGGGTAACAGAAGAAAAATAATACATGAATGTGATTATGAACATGTCAGTATGTCATTGTTTTGTTGCATTTTTTTGTGCAAGTGACACAGATGAAAAATCCTCCACACTGCACCTTTAAACAATGTGTAGACTCAGAGTAAAGTAAACCCTCTCCCACCAGGGATCCTGCAAACTACACCTTGAATAAACAAATACAATGTGGAAGCATTCAGTATATTGGTCATAAATAGAAGATGAGTTGTGGTGTGTGTGTGTGTGTGTGTGTGTGTGTGTGTGTGTGTGTGTGTGTGTGTGTGTGTGCAATACACAAACCTTATACTCCTCTGCTGATTTGAAGCCATCCTGCAGAATGGAGAAAATCTCTTCTTTTTCATTGGTGGTTTCAGGGTTGTTTATGTAGAACAGGTGCTCGAGTCGCCGTCTGACATTCCTGCAAAGGACAACGGGATTAAAGTGAAACCTGAGGGTGGGGATGATATCACACTTCAAGTATTTCAGGTCGCGGTTGCGATCTTTTTCTCATTACAGTCTAATTTCACTTACTGGGAATGAACAACGCCGTCTTCGCCGGAGAGCAGGCTGTGCAGCTTGTCCTCGAAGCGAAACCTCAGGGCGCTGTTGTAGATGCGGATGACTCGGTCGATCTTGATCCCAGTGATGTCGTGCACATCGTAGTCTGAGTGAGAGAAGCGGGAGAGCAGGAGGTCGCAGCAGGAAGTGAACCTGTGGCACACAGCAGCAGGAAGAGGTCTGAATCTAATAAAAGGTGTTCTTGATGTGAACTTTCACACTGGAAACTACATACTGGTTTGCAGGGGACGGGTGACGAGAGTAACAAATCATTTACCAGGGGTCTTTGGGGCTGCCCTCCTCAAAACGGATGTTCCCAACACTTTCCAGCTCCATCAGGAGAAACTGGACGGTGTATTCGTTCATACTAATGGTTCGGGCCAACTCTCTCTCATGGCAGGCTTCAATCCTGAGTGTAAAAGATGGAAAGGTGTACTTTTTCCACCGACTTCACCCTTGAATCATCAATCAATCAATCAATCAATCAATCATTATCAAAGATATCAAACGAACTCGTGCAGCTTCTTTGTCCACACAGCCAGTCTCTCCCTCAGTGCCTCTATCTTGGTGTGTATTTTCATGTTGAAGTCGCAGCCGACGTCAGAGCTCAGGTCAGACCTGCTGCGGGAATTGGACTGGCCCTTCGGGGTCTGGTGCAGTGTGCTGGTGGACGTCCTGTGAGCAGCCGGCACCACGGGCAGCTCCCGTTCGAGCTGTTGAGGAACGACAACTCACTGATGTGGCTCGTCGGGGGCTAATTTGGCTCATTGCGGGGGGGGGGGGGGGGGGGGGTCCGCCGCGGCCGCGC
>JAFBJT010002599.1:92148-102330 GCA_016785325.1 Chascanopsetta lugubris | reverse complement strand
TCTCAGGCCACTGTCGCTTTGAAGCTCAATTAACTCCATCTGAAGGTGCTTGGGTGCAGTGCAGACGTTGGTGGTGAAAGGACTGGCAAATATGGCAAAGCCAGACTGCTGTGCCCTGAAGTCAGAGCCGCTCAAACTCAGTCTTTAACTGGCTCAGTTTGGTGGCCAACTGAGCACATGAAAAAGTCCCAGGAAATGAGGCTGACATGCTCTGACAGACAGGAAAGTGGGCAAGATTGTTCTGTTTCACTTAGCACATCCATAGGTCCAGTTTACGCTGGAAAGCCGTGATCGTGTCGGACATCTGTGTGATGAGTTGTTTGCGTTCCTACAGCTTCTGATTCAGTTGAGCGAGATGCTCGGTTATGTCACACGACACAGCAAAGTCACATAGCCACTTTGGATCTGACAGTTCAGACAAGGGTTTTCCTTTACTCTGCATAAAAAGAGCTCTCTCTTCCCTGAGCTCAAAAAATCGTTGGAGGACTTTGCTCCTACTCAGCCACCGCACTTCTGTATGGTACGGCACATCCCCGTGCTCCGAGTTCATCTCCTGCAAAAACAGCTGGAACTGTCGGTGATTCAGGCCACGCGCCCGAATGAAGTTCATCGTTTTCATGACCGTGGTCAATTTGTCATTCATCCCCAGCACCTTCCCACACAAAGCTTCTTGGTGGATAATGCGATGGTATGTTATCAGAGGCGTGTGACAGTTCATTTTTTTGCATTTTCCCCTTCATTAGACCAACCAATCCCACTTTTCCTCCACACATTGCCGGTGCACCGTCTGTAGTTAATCCCACCAAGTTTTCCCAGGGCAATGCATTTTTACTTATGGACTTCTCCACCGCGTCAAAAATGTCCTGTCCCATCGTGGTCCCATGCATTGCAGCTACATCCAACAGCTCCTCAGTGACAGAGAGATCCGACTACACGCCTCTAATAAAAATGGATAACTGCGCTGTATCGGTAATATCTATATGCTTTCATCCACAGCTAATGAAAAAGCTGTGTAGCTGCGTGTCTCCTCGGCCAGCTGTGTTGCAAGGTTTTCTGCTAGTTCCTTAACTCGGTCCGCGATGGTGTTTCTTGATAAACGGACATTTTTAAAAGTCTGCATCTGTTCGGGACACACCTGCTCACAGACCTTCAGCATGTACTGCTTCAAAAATGCGCCCTCTGAAAAAGACTTGCAAGCGTGGGCGATTTCTTCAGCCACAATAAAGCTAGCTTTCACTGCTGCATTATTTTTGGCTGTGGATTTCGTGACCACACTCTGCTGCGACCGCAGTTTGCCTTTTAATTCTTGGGCAATTAGTTGCTTTTCTTGAAGGCTAGCTTTGGCGTACTTAGCTCCGTGTTTCGTGTCAAAATGCCAGTGTAGATTGTACTCTTTGACAACTGACATCGCCTCATAACACACAAGACATACCGGTCTTTCTCCTTGAAGCACAAACAAGTATTCGCCTTCCCATCTTTCTTGAAACAGTCTTGCATCTCCATCAACTTTTCTTTTCCTGGACATTTTGGGATCATTTTTTAATTCTCAATTCCTCCTGTTGGCATTGATGTGGAAACACTGCCGTGTTGTGGCGAGGAGCCGTCACTTCCCGGGTATCACAGTCGACAGGCATTGTGGGAAATGTAGTTTTTCGTCAAAGGACGCTTTTGACCTATTTATTTTTAGACACTCAGACCTTTTATGCTCTGGCGGGCCACATAAAATGACGTGGCGGGCCACATTTGGCCCGCGGGCCTTGAGATTGACACATATGGTCTAGGTGCTCGAAGGACAAGGTGCCTTCTATAGCGCTACACTGAGCGGTGGGACAGTGAGGAGGATGATGAAGGTGCTGCTGCTGCTTTTCTCTGTGATATTAAAGTCATTCTGCTGACAATAATTTGTGTTTTGTGGCCTGCTGAGGAGAGAGATGTCCTGTTTGACCAGCCAAGCCCAGCTAATGCACCCCCCCGCGTGTGTGTTTCAGCTAAATGCAGAGTAGCTGTTGTGACTAGCTTGTTTCATACTGTGAGTATGTCTGTGTGTGTGTTTGAGGGCCACTGGGTATGTGACCTCTCCTCCAGCGTTCCCAAAGCAGTGAGACAGCAGGTGGGCCATTCCTGGCAACACCCTACCGCCCCACTGCTCGGAGGACACGCTTTCTCCTCACTCCCTTCTCTCGGCCCCTTACCGGTGTCTCCATGGCAACAGGGTGTTCCGTCACCTGGCACCTGGCCACCTCCACTTCTGTCTCCATCCGCTCCCCCCATCCTCCCTCGCAGAGCACACTGAGGTGTTCATTCGAGGAAGCAACAGGAAGTGGCAGCCTTCACCCATGCGCCGTCAGGCTGATATTTCTCTGACATGGTTTTCAGCAGGAGATGAGAAGATTAAAACAGTGCGGTTCTATCTGTCCTGTAATACCACTTTTTCCACCACTAGAGTGGTGAGTCACTATAGTGCTCAATCTGCCTCTTGTCCACAGCAGTCGAGGTTCAGTCGCGTCTCACCACAGTTTTAGTGTTTATCTGCAAAGAACCGGAAGTGCTAGCATGCTAACAGGAAGTGTTATCTGTTGGAATTTACCATTGTTAAGTTGTATTCGTTTGAACATGTAAGTTTAAATATTATCTTTTTATGTGATATAGTGTCACTACAAGTTTTAGTGATATCATAAAATATATACTGTATTATCATCAGCATAAAGAGTGAGGAGGTTTGTTTATAGTCAAATTAAACCCTGTCCTCTCACCACCTCTTTTAATTTACTCCTCCCTGTTTTCCCTCAGACACGGTGACATTGCTGAACCACTGACTCAGCGAATCGTTGCCCCCTTTCTGTCTCCGTGCTTATTACGCAGTGATTAGTGGCACAAAGTGCTGTAAAAAGGTGCCTGATGCAATTAGCCTCATTACGATGTTTGAATAGTGAGCGGAGCCTCGGAGACACGGGTGCCAGTCTGCCTCTGACGGTAAATCAATAACACTCCTCTGTCACGCCTGCTTGTTAATTCATGGCATTGCATTTTATTCCCCAACACATTGAGATTGATGATTGGTGTGTGAGGTTAGCGATGATATGTGTAATGAAGTATGAGTTGCGTAGACTGATACTGTGTTCAGCTGTAACACACATTCATCTGTCATTAGTTTGTGTCAATGACTCAGCGTGTGATTCTCCATAGATACTGTACACGTGCATGTGCAGGAAATAAAGCATGACTCAGCTTTAACTGTAACATTTGGGATTGATTTTTTTTTCCTGAAAGTCATAATTCATGTCACTGTGAAATGGGTCAAATATTCATTTTAAAAGACCTAACAACCATAATATTATATATACAGTGTACAGTTAAATGTTTTTCCATATTCCTATTTAATCAGCTTCATATAGTCATGGTTATTTCTGTTAACTTATGGTGATAATCTTTTTTATTTTTATTGAATTGTATCATCAGTTTATTTTATTTGTACAGGACATTTGTAAAATAAAGTCACAGTGCTTCAACAATTGAACAATAACTGAATTCAAAGATAATGTTTTTTAAACAGACAAAAATAAAATATCTTTTAAAAGAACCTTTATGCTTATTATTAGGGCAGATATTTTTCCTTTACATTTGCAAGAAAGTTTGAATAATAAATATTGTTTTTTTAATGTAATATTAAGTATTCTTTCAATAACAAAAGTCTGCCCGCTGTTGGACAGTCAAAAAAAAAGTTTTTCTTGTTTTGTCACAAATGGAAATTTGTGTTGCTAACTTAGAACGAAGGTAACCGGAAGCTGTATGTGTCTTTACGTCTGCTTTCCACTGAGCTAGCAGCAGTTAGCATAGAACTAGCTGCACATGTGTAGCTGACAGAGGAAGGAAACAAAAGCAGGTATGAAACACTACAATATTATTATGAGCTTTATGTTGTGGTACAATGTTCCGTTTGTTTCAAATGATAAAATAAGACAATAAAATAGTCATGAAATAATAAATCCACAGTTTAGTTCTGAGATAGCATGAATACTCATTTACCACAGCTGTGCAGGTGATCTGATAATAGACTGTGCGATGGGTACGGTGAGAACGCAAACGCAGTACAAAACAGGCGGGATGCAGATGGACGGTTTGCAAACTTTACTGAGGTGGAAATGAAGCAGCTGCAAAAAGACAGGATCAGACAGAGTTTGTAGTAGAAGTAAAGGCGAGGTTCTGGTTACTGAGGGCAGGAGACAGGATCAGGTCAGGAACAGGCAAGGGTCGGAACTGGGTAGACAAGGTAGAGAATGCTGGTAGGTAAGTACAGGACACTACGAACTAGCACTGGGTGAGTGTGAGGCCGGGGCTAAAGTAGGTCATTGGTGATTGCACTGAGGAGGTGCAGCTGCGGGGTGTGGGTGTGGCTGGTGATTGACAGATTGACAGGCAGGTTGCAGTGAATGAGAGAGGGAGAGAGAGCAGGATTGTAACAGGAGCCCCCACCCCCACCCCCCGAGACGGCTCCTGACGTCCCAAACAGTCCATGAAAACAGATGGGGAGGCAGGGGGGGGGTCACAACTCCTGGAAGCCGGAGAGATCCTGGGAGAGAGAGTACAAGGGTCTGGGTGAGGGGTCTTTGGGATGAGAAGAGGGATCAGGGTCAAGTGGGGGTTCAGCTGCGTCGGCAGGTGGGTTCAGGGAGCGTTGGCGTCTCAGGAAGTCATGAATGAGGGATCGGTCGAGGTTGTGGTGGCTGGGGACCCACTGTGATATTGAGGTGGCGTGCCGATTCACTTATGATGTTGGCATCGGCGCCCAAGTCTATAAGGGGGAGATGTTATGTACACCATTAGGAAGCATCAGGCTGATCTGAATCATGGGACGTGCCCTACGATAGTTGGGATGTGCTATGGTGTGACTCACCCGGCAGGATGGAGACATGGATGGGGTTGGCCACTTGTTGGGGCAGGTGCTGGCGAAGTGTCAGGGAGCCCCACAGTAAAGGCACAGATTGAGGCTCCGACGCCATTCTTACTTGGCCGGAGAAAGCCGAATGGGGCCTAATTGCATGGGTTTGGGGTCAGGCAGAGGAGCAGGAGCACTAAGAGCGGGCGCCGGAGAGGACTGGAACAGGGAGCGAAGCTGAGACGCCAAGGTGGGATAGCGGTTAACTGGTTATTCGATCAAAACTACAGTTGGAGTTTGTCCGCTACATTACAGGGAGTCTAACGAGCCATCAACTGTACTTTACATCCTTCCTTTGCGAAGGTATTGAACCGAGAAGTCTGAATCCGTGATTCTGTTTCTGTCTTTACCAAAGTTGGGCACTCCAAATTCATTAACATAGCGAAAATGTGTTCCCAGAGTGGATTCCAGGCTTAAAATATTGTTTGAAACAAAACAAATGTGTCCCCCAGACACCAACATATGTTCGTCAAAAGCAAACAAACAAGCAGCACCGTGGGACACGGTGAGGTAAAAGTATGTTGTTTACCTCAGATAATGGTATTCTCTTTAACATGGAACATCAGGAGGTCTTGCACCCAGTTCGTGAGCCCTTAAAGAATAAATTCTTCGCCGGTATAATAACTCCATTGACGATATAGAGGACAAACTCAGCTCAGGTAATTTAAATCTCTTGTGCAGTCGCTGTGCTCCTATGGATCAATTCCACCGATTTTACTCATTTTTTGGAGATACCGAGCCTTCAGAACAGAGTCCAGCTTGTCTCGGTATGGTACATCGCCTTTATGTTTTGTACAACCCATTTATTCCTGTGTTTGTGCCTCTGTCTCTGCAGTCTAACTCAGCCATGACAACAAACTACAACAATGGCGCCAGCGGCCCACAATGCATTGGGAGATCACGTGCCTTTCGAGCCACATAGTTAGGTTGGAGAGTGCCGCTGTTAGATTGACATCCTCTTGTGCAGACACACACACCCATCCACTTTTGTGACGTCACCAACGGATCGGTGTTGCAAAGCGCTGCTTTGACTTCTCCTACTGAAGCGGCCACCATTTTTGTTAAATTACTCAAACATGCGTTTAGGTCATTCTATACGGTTTCGACCATCTTATTAATGATACTTCTACACCATAACAGTGTATTTATGGTGGAGGGGTGTAATGCAACTTTAAAGAGAAAAATGATGAAGACGAGGAGACGGAAAAGGACACAGGAGTGGAGATAATCATGGTGAAGCTCCGCCCTATCCGCTTCACTTCTCACCCTCTGCAGAAAACTCCAATCTTCCCTCTGATTGTTTTGTTCCAGCTTCCACTGTTTTTATTTTCTCTCTCTCTCTCTCTCTCTCTCTCACACCTACACACACACACACACACACACACACACACACATACATTAATACATCAAACATTGATTCAGAGCTAAGTACCTGGCAAGTGTTTGCCTCGCAAACAAACAAAGGCCTCACTGCTCCTCCTGCTTCCTGGCTGCGTGTGATTGGTTCTGACAGGTATTTGCCGCTTGCCAGAGTAATTAGAGCCTTGGGGTGCGTGGTGAGGAGAGGAAAGATGAGGAGAGGAGAGGCCTTTGCCGCCCGGCGACAGTCTCTTCGTCTTTCTCCCTCTCAGGTAATTAGCAGCAGCTGCTTGTAGCTGGGAATCAATCCTTCTCGTCTCCTCCCTAAGATCCTCTCGCCGCTCAGACGCCGCCACCGCTGACGGCGGAATAAGCCGGAACCAGGCACCCAGGTGACCACACTCTAACATCACACGTGTTGTTTTTGTGTGTGAGTAGCTCCGCCTCTCCAGTGACGGCAAAGTGTTTTCTAATACCCCTTTTCCACCAAAGCTGTTCCAGTGCCCGTTCAGTGCACGTGTCACGTGATGTGACTTGTTAGTGCTGCTCCCACACCTCTGAAGACCCAGTTTGTGTTTTAATGACTCTTTGGCAAAAATGAAACAAACAGGACCAAAACGTGGCACAACTAAATTCTATCGATTTAGAAGAAAAATAAACTACAAGGCTAAACAACTGAAAAACTCACTCGATGCAATAGGCGGAGGCTTGACAGGAATTTGGCTCTGACGCTGACGTAGCTTGGACAAGACATAAACCACGCACTGGCGACAGACAAAGGGAGAGCGGAGCTTAAATAAGGAGAAAGGAACCAGGGCCACAGATGCAGACACTCAGGGAATCAGACAGGACACAGACAAGGCAGACAGGCAGGAAATGCAAAATAAAACAGGAAGTGAACGAAACATGACTAAACTAAAACTAAAAACACAAACACAACTAACACAGTTGGTGATGCAGAACATATTATATGTGTGGTACTTTGAGTGTAGTACTTTGAGTATTGTACTTTGAGCGTGTTACTTTGAGTGTGGTACTTTAGGTGTGGTACTGCAAGTGTGGTACTGCAAGCGTGGTATTTTAAGTGTGGCACTTTGAGTGTGGTACCAGCAGAAGTGAGATGGTCGCTTATCACTTCAGTGAGTGGAGCTGGATCATTACTAAGTATATATTTGTATATTGATATAAAGTGGTCAATCAATCAATCAATACAATTTTATTCATATAGCTCACATTTACAAATCATAGTTTGTCTCACAGGGCTTCACAGGAATATTACACATAGAATGTTCAATAACAATACATACATTATGTATGTAAATGATTAAATGTTTAAATCCATCTTGGTTTAGTCCATTTCGATATCTGGGATGCCGGTGTCTTCCTCACTTTCTTGGTGACAGTGAAACAACGTAGCTGGAAAAACAATGTTGGTGTGTTGTCATGTGGAGCCGTCATGTTATTTTGCATCATTGTCAGATTAAAGTGAGTCCACGGCGTCTTTGTACTGAGCCACGAAATCACAAAATAACTGCAGCAATAATTAAATTAGAAATGATAATGATGAAACCTTCATCCTGGAGATGGAGACAAAGAACCTGACAGCTGAAGCTCTGTGAAGCTTCATGCTAATGTCCAACACCTGCTAACACCTGGGACCTCATGTATAAAGTATGTGTACGCACGTTTCCATGTCAACTTAACTATGCGTGGAAACGTACTTTGACGGGGAAATATTTGTACTTTATGTACTTTCTCACAACAGCTGTCGAGGGTTAGGGTTAGACACCAGAGAGGTCATGGAGGAAACTTTGATTTGAATCAAAAAATTGATCGATACACACTGTGTCACCTCCTGACTCACTCTCTGAATCCCTGATAGTTTGTATAAAGTCTGGATTACTGAGTCCAGTTAATGGACCTGAGTTTAATTTAACTACAGAGTCCATGAGGCACACACATCCACCTGATATGTGGAATAAAAACAGTGGACCCAGAGAATTCAAGATAACTATTAAAATATATGTTTACACATGTACAAAGTCCGGTTTCATCAGGATGAGTGGACTGTGGACTAAAACAGACTTTGATCGTTCTGTTGAGTTTTCTGTGGAGATGCCCCAGCCACTTGTTGAGACTTTAAATAATTAAATAGAAAATAAGAGTCAAACTTATAAATAAACGCATCAGAAACATATATTTTTATACAATGATAACGAAATAACAGTAATATGTTCTCGGAGTGGTGATTAAATACCTTATGAGTTGCTTCGATCAGGCTGTATATATAATGTCAGTGACACTTCCTGTGATAGTCCACGCGTCCCATAACATTTACTTTGATGTCTGTTCATATCTGTTCTATTTTGCCAGGTAGAGAGTGCCAGAGTCATAGTGCGCTCCTGTGATCTTTGTGTGGAACAGATCTAACATTCTATCATTTCTAAGTTTCCTGTCTTCAGCCTGTGTGATTCAAACCTCCACCTCTGTGACCTCATTCATTACGTTCATCTCCTTCAGCCGCTGTCCGCTGGTGTGTCACTGTCATTTGCAGGGAGGAGCGGGTTTGGTGACGTCCCAACACTTTCAAATCAGTGACGTGTGTAAAGGAAATGTGTGCATGCAAGTGTGCATGAAACTGGACGTACGAATGGAATCACGGTGAAAGTGCATACGCAAGGGTTTACTACATCTGCTCGGTACTTTCTTTATACATGAGGCCCCAGGATTCTGATTAGAGCTTTAACATGTTCTAGATGTAAGCTAACATGATATTTATGATTGACATGTGAGCTGTGTTGTGATGCTCGGCTCACAATAGTTATTCAATGTATGAGGCGTAGTGTTACTTGCACTATAACGCCACTGCTGTAGATAAATGGAACTATAGTACATCAAAATGACAGCTAAATAAAACTAATACACCCTTATATTCAGAGTTTTAAGATGATCTGAATGCAGAGATTATCTCAAACTGTGAAGTTAAAGCTGTGGTTTCAGCTGATGTAGCAATGTTTTAAATTACCAGTATTTACTGATTAGACTCTGAAATCAATAACAATAATTAAATAATTCCTAAAATGAGTTTGTTGATTTCAGGTGTAAACAGATGTGTGATATGCTAATCCAAACAGCATGATGTTTCCTTTGATAGATACTTGTGTGTCACTGTCTTTGTGTCATATTTCTATGTTTACCTTTAAATAATGACTTGTCAGTCTCATGCTCTGGCCCCGGTGCCATGTTAACGCTGTCAGCACATATAATTTTCCCCCAAAGCAGCTCTTAAACTACCTCTGGAGGTTAGAATTAATGCCAGGGGGCTGTTGACCGCATGCAGCAATTTAACCTCTGACCTCTCAGTTGTCTCTCAGCCTGTGCAGGGCAAACAGAGACAGACGCTGTCTTGTCTGTCTATGTAATGAGCCGTCTGACAGGTTTCTATATTCCTGTGTGAGCTGCAGGCTCCGCCTCCTTTTCTCCACATCTCTCAGGGTCCTTTAATAAACTGCCCCCTGGTGTTTGTGTTGAGGACATTCATTTGCTGGTTTCACCTCAGAGTGACGCCTCCAGGCAGAAGCAGGGTAACGAGGAGTCAGGCTGGATGTGATAACAGCGCTCTCTCTCCCATAATGCACCTCTTCAATGAGTGCCAAGGGCTACTTTAAGATTCATTAACTGTCCATGTTGTTAACCTGAGGAGGTATTAACCACGTCACAACCAGTCCCTGTCAATTAAACCTGGAAATATGACCCATACTCTATTCTTAAAAATAAGAATATGTTTATTAAAGCTAAATATAACCTCACTTATCTTTTTACTTTAAACAATACGAAGGAGTTGGTGCTGGACTTCAGGAGGAAAAAGGTGGAGCTTGCTCCTCTTA
>JAFBJT010002599.1:78096-89257 GCA_016785325.1 Chascanopsetta lugubris | reverse complement strand
CATTGCTCTGTGTGTGGATCCAAGAGCCTTGTCTTTTCCCACACTTTCTGAGGTTAAAATAACCAAAATGACAGTGAGTTCATAGGGTGAATTATGTGGTAGTGATTGACGTCTGTAAATTACTGTTGCCCCATACTAGAGATCTGTGCAGGGCGGATTTGGTCAGTTATGCAGGGCTTCGCCCCATACTCATGAGTCGTTGAAAATCAGAAGGTTGTCAGTATATCTGTCTGTTTTCAAAGCAGAATAATGAAAACAAAATTTCTCATAATTGTGTATATTTTTAGATTATTTATACTTTTTAAAGACTTTAAAAAGTATTATATATTAAATATAAAATGTTATAGATACATATTACATATATAACATACTGCTCGATAGTGGCTCAATGGTTGAAGCAACGGTCACTGGTTCAAATCCCACCTGGACCCTGCTGCGGTGACACTGACACCAGGGGCCCTATGTGTACAGGTAAAGACACCCGTGACTCTGAGTACTGGATACGAAGATGACAGGACATATATAACATGTTATAATACCCAACAAACACATAAAACCTGTGTAACAACCCCCACCCCCAACGGCTCAGAAGAGGGCGAAAAGAGAAAAAACAAAACACAGTCTCCTCACTCCAATACTCAATATAACTCGGTCTCTTTTCTAGGTTTCTCTAGATGTAGGAGGGACAGTGCCACCTTCAACTACTGAGAAAAGGATGGGCTTTGTTTGATTTCTCATTAAATAGGATGAGTCCAAGAATGATCAACGATGCAAACACCAAAGCATTGGCTTGTGATTTTAACTAGACATACTTTTACATTCACCTTCACTCTTTGGGTCTGCCCCCTGGTTCAGGCCAGGTTTCCATCTGTTTGAACGAGTGCTGCTGTTGATTTATGATGAGAGTGATTTCACACTCATGCTTTTTATGCCGTGTGACTGAAGTGGAAGTGACAGACAGCTGATGGCCTGACTGAATTGCTAGACAGCTTTAACCTTTAATTCCTCTTCAATTATTGATTATCTGCATGGAGATGACAGTGTGTTAAACTCTAAAGGAAAGGAAAAGCAGATCCCCTCAAAGAAGGTAGTTGATAAGTGGTTGCCTTTGTTGATTTATTATAACTTCTTGACATACCTGGGTTGTGTGTGTGTGTGTCTTGTATCTAGTATGCAAGCTGGTGTTTTACTGACACTAGAAACATTCCCTTGTTTGTAATACAGTAATCGATTAGTAATAACCATGTGCTTTAATCAGCACTCCCACGTCTGTTATAATTGCCAAAGCAAAAATGTGATTTTCTGTCAGTGATCATTGGTCATCTGGAATGTTACAACCCAGACTGCGGAGACAGTGTGGAAACAGCACAGCAATGGTGTGTCCACAGTACACATGAGCCTGGGTTGGTCGGTGCCAGTGTGTTCCTGCTGTGAGAAGTTGTGTGTCCCTGCCAACATGGAGCAGAGTGGCACAGAGAGGGTGCATCTTCCTCCAAGCTTTGTTTATTGTCCTCGAACAATGACATCAAACCTATTCAATGTATAAACCATTCAGTCCGGTAGCTGTGGTTTAGGGCTTAAAGGAGTGGAACACTCTGTTCCACATACATGAATATGGGCAAGAGAGTGAACCTCATGTTACCCCATTTTCTCATGTGCTGCTTAGAATCCCATGGACTCACCGTCCGTGGGAAAGATCTGCTGGGATCAGGTGTGATTCATCTTTGGTGGCAGTGACGGTGGAGGATCAAGATGGAGTCGGCAACCTCTGCTGGAGCTGCTTCCTACTTGACCTGGTCGAGCAGAAGCGGCTCATGATGAATAGATAAACCTCAACCAGCCTTGGCAGAGGTCTACTTATCTCATGTCACACTGATAGGAACTGCTGTTTGTGTACACTGGTAATGGCTTTCCATATGCTGTAAAGTCCGTGGGCAAGACACTGAAACCCACATTGTCCCATGTACTCATAGATGAGTGCTGCAAATAGATGCACTCTATAAATGTTTGAGTGACTGGGTGAATGTACACTGTACTGTCTGGAGCTTTGAGGGCCCATCAAGACTTGATAAAGTGCTATATAAATACAGACCATTACCATTTTACCAATCTGCTTTCTTCCTCTGTGATGTGCACACTCTGACCTTTACTCTGTCATTGTTGGTCTGTCATTTGTCGGTGCGTTGATTACTCAGTAAACATGGAGCTATGACTAAACTCAGAAGTCAGAAGGCAGAAGTCGTAGGTCTGTTTGTTAACACATTTATATGTACAAGCATATACCAGCCATGTACAGTTAACCATTGCACTGTATTTTCCGATATGCATGCACACGCTCACACACCCAGTGAGCATACTCTTCATGTAGCCTCAGTCAGGTGTAAGTCCTGTGAAGCTACAGTACATTTATGAAAGTGCTTGGATTTTTCAGTCTTTGATGTGATGTTTTCCAATGCTGCTTATGACTGAGAGAATGTCATTATTTGGACCTATTCAAAGGAAACAAAAAAATGTGTGCTAGTACATTTTTGTCTGTCTGGCTTTACTTAATCAGGGAAGTTGTGCATTTTTATTTCTCGTTTCCGAAATGCAAAAATAACTGTATAGGTGATTCAGTAATGTCTGACCTTGGTATCATGTGTCTAATTCAGTGGGAGGTCTCACACCAAGTTTTGGAGTTTTTAGTCCCAACCAAAATAAAAGGAGTGACAGATGTCTTTGAACCCAGTTCAAACCAATGGGCCGAAGTTCAATCAGTCAGATTAAGTTTGCATAAACAGTTAATACATGAACAGTAATTGCAGGTAATGTTTTTTAATTTGACATGTAATCAAATGTAATCATCGTCATTATGATAATATTTACTACTATTATTTTGACTACTTATTATATTCTGTTCATGCTTCTACTGTTTGTGTAATTTGGAAATCTAATGTAATGTTTCTTTGTTTATATATTGTTTCTTATTGAATCAAATTTCTCTTTTTGTTTTTCTACTGTCTCTTGCGCTGCTGTAACTGTGAACTTCAAATGCACACGTTTTGATTCCCAAGCCTTTGATATTGTCATCAGTGGCGGTCTGTGTTTTGTTCAAGGGGACCCCTGTGTGTCCAGCTGTGAATGACCCGAACCAATGCCCTGTCTGTCTGTCTGTCTGTCTGTCTGTCTGCCTGTCTGCCTTTGCGGCTCCTCTTGCTCATTGGCTCACTGTCTCTCTCTCTCCCCATCCCTTTCTTTATTCAGTTCAGCAGCAGAGCCCCACTAAGACTTTTTGGATAATCCTAGTGGTTTGAATTAGGATGGGTGTGTTCAATTATAGTGACTATGAACACGCAATAAGCAGTTTGCAACTAGTGCTCATCCACAGCATTTGCATGTTGGCTTTGAAACCAAATACTTTCCTGTAGACTTAATTATCTTAACATCTGCACAACAAATGTGACAGTTGACAGAGCTATGTACATTTCTCTTTGCCACTGCATTTACCTTTCACAAATAACATAAAGGTCACTCTCCTGTGTCTGTAACTGGGTGAGAATCTGCTCAGGGGAGAAAAGGGGCGGGGTCACACAGGTTTCTGACTCTGCTGTTGCAGTGCCTGTGACAGAGAGAATAGACAGACCCCTGATACTGAGTTGGCCTGTTTGTTTCCCGTTCCTGCAGATGATCACATTTCAGAATCCAGGAGGGACCGGAATGAGCGTCATGGGAGAGGGAAAGTCTTAATGGGAGTCGTTTGTGTTCTTATTTATCATTGCTATGATATGTATGAAACCTCCAGGTTAGGAATAGCAGGTCGAAGGTTTGTCTGGATCTAAACTACATATCCAGTTTGGAATGGGACATGCAGGTATGTGTTTGAACAACATGTCAGGAGTTCAGCCTTTCAGTTTGAGCTGTGGGAACAGTTTGCTGTCATGTTTGTGGAGGTGAGAATGTGCCAATGTGCTCTGACTTTGACGCAGGCTTGGAGTCAGCACTCCAGTACTAGATTAAAGGTACAGTGTATAGAATCTGGAGACATGTTGTTTGTTGAATACCCTTGTCTTACACTTTCCCTCTGAGTGTATCGTGGAACAAACCATTAATTCCAATAGAAGGCTACTTTTTAAGGTCCTTTTCCAGTGTGAACATTGAATTTGAAAGGCTTAGTGGACCTCATGGACACATCATGTCCAGGGCCTTTATGCAGTCACTGTAAACTTCTCGTAATGACAGATGTGCAACCGTTATTTAATCGATCTTATTGGAATTTAGAATGACATAGTTGAATTGATCAAAGCAAATGTTCCTCGAATCTCTGAATAATTGACTGTTTAGACAGCTGCAATTGATTTTTCACTCTGTGACTCAGTAAAACTTGATTATGTAGTGTATCAAAGAGAACTTTGATTCACTCTAATATCATTTTTTACTACATCTGATCACCCGTATCCATTTCCTGCTCAAATCCATCTCGCTTTGCAAGGTTTGGTTTCTCAAGCCGTGCCGTCAGTCTCTTTGTGGGCCAGTGTTGTGGTGCTGTTGCCACATCGAATGAAGCTGTTGCTCCCTAGCAGAGGTTGTATTTGATGTCTAAACAACAGCGGAGTCGTGTTGGTGCGGGGCAGCCAGGTCAGCAGCATGGAAGGAGGGGCTGAAAGCAGCCAGAGGGGCAGCCTTTGTCAAGAAAGCCAGGAATTCTTCCAGCGGGCAGATTAAGTCAGTGCATTCCTTTTGCTATAGTCAGCGAGGGAGCAGAGCCAGGCAATGAATGAGAGGCAAGAGAAATGTATGAAACACCTCCTGTTGAGCATCAGTGAGACAGTTAGAAAGGGAACACCCTCTGTTTGACTCTGGGTGAGGAGTTGACTTTTGCCCACTTAAGCAACAATGTTGTATTTGTCGTGCCGAGTTCTACAGATATTCCTACGAAGGCCTGAGGCGTTTTGCTGTTCATAAACACTGCGGTATTTTACCGCCTCGTGTTGAAGTACAGACAAGTACAATGATATGTTAGATTAGAAAAAAGCTACCTGGGACTTGTGGTACCTCATGATCTGCTTACTGAAGTTTTATACACAGATTGAACACACACACACACACACACTCTCGACCTGCTATTTCTATAGATTTCTGGCTTCACATTTCACTCTCCCAAATGTAGACACTCTTGAGTTGCTCCACTTTCTATTTCTGTGCGGTTAAGGCTTTGGAGGAGGGCAGCAGAGCATTTAATTAGGTTACAGATTGGTATTTATGCTCCAAGTTCCACCAGATATTACCACGTTTTTCAGCTAGTGAGGAATATCACAGAATAGTTTACTGTTCTAACTGTCAGCTGCTGACGTTGAACTTTGTAATCTAATGACGCTCTCACTAAGCACAACACATTCTTGGCATCTGCATTGGCTTGGTTTGTCATTTCGGCTTAAATGAGTCCCATGCACAAGGTTGCACTGTAATTGTGTGTGATGACTTGTATCATGATCTCTTTCAGTGCACTTTTGTTTCACTTAGCAAAAGTGCTGTCATTTTTGGGGGTTAGATTACATCGTGAGTTGTGAGTCCACTATTGGTGTTGTCAATCAGTCACTTCTATATCCAATTTGCAATAGTAACAATCCACTATCAACCATCACGATCCTGATATGGGGTGGAAATGAAAAGGCAACTCGGGATATGATACTGGGCCACAATAACAATAACCTCTTCAAAGGATACATTATGGTAAGCCCCTATAGAGGGAGATACAACTGGTCAAAACACAGCTTCAACTTTCTACACTTCCATTGTCAGTGGCTATGTTGTGTACTTGCAGTTTTTGTCAAATTAATCATCGTCACTCTTGTCGCGAACTTGTCTCTCTTTGTTTCTTTATCAACACAAGTCCAGCCAGGAAGTGAAAAGTCTACATTAATCATCAACTTGTTTCTTTTACAGAACCAGTGCAATGCTGTGGTGAGTCAAGCCAGGCTGAAGTGAGGGCCATCGTTCCCATTTTTCCTCTGCTGCCTTGCCCAAGATGGAGCTCAAAGTGTGGGTGGATGGAGTGGTGCGAGTGGTGTGTGGCCTGTCTGAGGAGACATCCTGCCAGGATGTGGTCATCGCTTTGGCACAGGCCATCGGTGAGTATCACAAGCTCTGGAATCTTACTTTTTAATTGTCGCATCATCAAAAGACTTTTGAACCAAAAGCCTTTTCTAGTTTGACTAACCTTTTTCTAGGACCTCAAACACTGAATCCACCCTCACATTTTACGCTGCCTGTCTGACTGTAAATTAAAATCAGAAACATACATAGAAAGTGGGGTCTTGGTGCTGAAATTTGCTCCACCAGAATCCCTAAATAAATTGGCTTTTGGTCCCAGAGACTCATTTTCAAGATAGCTGTGATAAGAGACACCTTCACCATTGAGACAATGAGTTTTGTTGCAGAAAAGTACTCCGGTTAGGGTAATCCTGTTCTCACATTTTCATCCAAAGGTTCTGTGGAGAGACAAATTCAGCCGATTCTCTGTCTCTCGCTTTCTAGCTCAAGCTGTAGAAAACAGCACCATTGAACAACATAACTCCTGGTTTAGCTTTGCTTCCAAAATATGAGTAAACTGTCTACCAAGTAATCTGGGAGACTTTGTCGTAATTTCAAGGTCCTTGTGGAAACTTGAAGTCATTTGAACATTTATACATGTGAGAATCTGACGCAGCTCATTTTGATTCCAGTTTTCTGAGGCAGAGATGTGAAATTGTCAGCGTCATTCTATTCTGTCATTTCCTTTCCCATATTGCTTGGGTAGAATCAACAGAGAGAGTCATCTCTCTGGGTTCATGACAATGAAGAATGAAAAGGTCTTTCTCGAGCAGATGATTTGAAGTTACTGATTTGACTCATTTCTTCTCTCTGCAGGTCAAACAGGCCGGTATGTTCTGATCCAGCGCCTGAGGGATGCAGAGAGGCAGCTGCTGGCCACAGAGAGGCCTTTAGAATCTTTGGCCAAGTTGGGCCAGCACAGCAGTGAAGTTCAGTTCTTTCTCCGTCGCACTGGCCCAAGCAGCAGTGATGGACCTGCTTCAAATCAAGACAGAGCAACTCCGCTTCCACTGCCCAAACCCGCTGAGCAAGAGCCTTTGAAACGCAGCCAGCCCAAGAAAGCACTCACTTTTAACCTGGGGCCGTCTACCTCGCCTCGAACCAAAGCCAAACAGTTGAAGTCTTCCCGGGACTCTCCAGAACAGAGAGCCTCTCCATCTCCTTCTCCCAGCCCTGTATCCTCGAATGTGTCATCTCCCACTCCTTCACCTCCTGTAGGCCCATCCAAAGAGGAGATCTTCAAGAAAGTTCTTCAGCAACAGGAGAGACTATGGGCCATCGAGGCCCAGCTTGAAGCCCTACAGAGAGACACAAATAGCTGGGATCTCGCCTTTTCGTCTCCTTGTTCCTCACCAGTCTCTGATGCTCATCTGCAAGAGGAGGTGGACACTCTCGAGCTAGTGCTGCGGAGAAACCAGGCTGAGCTTGCTCATGAGCAGTACTGGAAGGAGGAGCTTCAGGCAGAGGTGGACAAAGAGAGTGGGATGAGGCGGAAGCTGGGAGAGTTTCACACCAAGCTAGACAACTGTGGACGGCAGCTTCATGAGTTTTCAGTGCGCTCTGCTCAGCTTGAGCAAGACATTCATGGGGAAAGCCAGGCTGAGGTGGCGGCCAACAGCCCCGATGAGTCCATCGACGCTGTGAAGACAGAGCTCCACAGTCAGGAGAGGCAGGGCACAGAGCTGGAGGAGCAGCTCTCTAAGACTGACAAGGCTCTGGGGACGGCAGAGTCTCTGCTGCAGGTAAGGAGAGAGGTCATGGTTCCAGAGAGGGGGCTGTAAGTCCACGTCAGTGTGTGTGCGTCCTCACTTGAGGAGCGCAGCACAGCCAAGCTGTAAACCTGTTTCCCTCTCCCACCAGCCCACTGCAGCAGGCGCACAACACGCCAGGGAAAACTCAGAGAAACGTAAACATGGTTGATTATGTCATTTATATATAAGCAATAATAAAGAATAAGTCCAAAATGAAAATGTCATTCCTTGAGGCAGTACTGGTTTGGCGGGTATTATCCAATTGTGCATAAATAAGGGCGTGGCTGCGTGAGGGCTGGCTCGGCGCTCTGTGGATGCTGCGACAGCACCACCTCTCGCTCTCCCAGAGCTCCGCTGCTTTGCCCGTGTTTGGAAGAAGCAGAAACGAGTAGTTGGGCATGGGTGAGAGGGTGAGGCTCTCTACACAGACACATTGTCACGGATGCTGCCTCCATCTTTTTATACGGTCTGTGGTATTATCCTGTATCTATGTTGTCACTAATGATGTTCTAATTATATTATCTTGTTTCTTGTGGAATGCAGTATCAAAGTGGATTGTCTGAGAGGAAAGGGATTATTGAATCTCCTCAGCCTCAACCTATCATAGTTGAGGCTGAGGAGATTCAATAATGTAATCAGTTATTTACTTTGGGTGGGTGTTAGAAAAGCAGTTGTATCAATAAAAACTGTCTGAATTCAAATGAACTTTTATGTAAATCCTCACATTTCTGTTGAAATATTGGCATTTGCGATTTATTCATTGGAACTGATGTAGATCAGTTGCGGCCAGACTGAAGAGTATGAAATGCCTCTTTAATTGCATTATGCTAGATTCAGTGTCTTCATGGACAAATACTATCTGGACCAGTGTGACTCCTTTCAGTCCATGAGAGTTTAAACATTAGTAAACTGTGCTAAATAGCTGAAAACCTGAAGTTTTAACTTCAGGGATGTGACCAATATTGATGGGGGACACAACAGGTGTGGTGATTGGCTGATGGGACGGAGAAAGACATAGTTTTGTTTTTTCGTTTTTTAGAGCCTTGTATGTGTGGGGGGGCCCACAGCCAAGCTCGGCCCGTCAGGTGTGTGATGGCGTAGGCAACCTTTGCCCCCTCCATAGCAAAGGTCCGGGGTTGTAGGAAAAACTGGAGCCGGCAGCTGGTCACAAATGCCTGGGCCTGGGTCGGATCGCCATTGAAACGCTCAGGGTTGCCGATCCTTGGCTCTGGGGCATTGGGATCTGGGTTTGGAGCCGCTGGAGCTGATGCATTGGTGTCCGGTGCAGATGGCGGTGTGGCTGGAGCTGGGCCAGAGGGGGGGGTCAAGTTGGTGAGCAGCTGTAAGACCTGATCAAGACGTTTTCGTTGCTCTTGGATTTCTTGTTGGTGCTGCTGATACATCTGATGCTGCTGGTGGCCAAGTTGGATCAAGGACGAGATGTCTCCAGCCATCCTATGCATTTCTCCCTCTGTATTTTCCAGGCGCTGCATTGCAGTTGGACCAGACAGAACGAGGACCACAAAAGCGTCACGTTAACACAGTTTATTGAGAGTTTTGGGGGGGTTGGAGTGAAGGGTGCGTTGGTGTGTGTGTCCCCCAGTGGCGGAGTGGCGTCTGGTGTAGGTGGTGGTGAAGGAAGTCCAGCTCACTCGCCACAAGTCCGGAAGTCCGGGGCAGGAGATCAGAGGAGAAGTCATACAGGTCCGGGTTCACAGGCAAAGAGGGGTTAGGGTTAGGGTCGTATCAGGATGAGCAGGTAACTGGCGCTGGTTTGCAGACATTCTGACAAGGGAGTACTGAAAAGCTGGGGTTTATATGCAGAGGTTGATAGCAGAGATAATGGATTGCAGCTGGCAGGTCAATGAGAGAGCACAGGCAGGCACAGGTGTGGCTTATCAGACTGGTGTGGCTAATCAGACAGAGCAGAGGTGAGCAGAGTGGCAGAGAGCGAGAGAGCTCATGACAGTATTGCCGTCCCTGGAACGTGAATGCAAACAGGTGCTATGAGTCCAGATGCAGCAGCACACTGAAAAAAGCAGAACACAAATCTGTTACTGTATGCCAACGAGTATCAGGAGGAATATCGGACATCAAAGAATGTGGGTCAGGTACTACAGGGGTTTCCGCTTCGACAATAGAGTTGACTATTCGCAGATCATGTACAGTCGATAATCTGGAGAATGTGGTTTTTGTATGGGTAGGATAGGAGTGTTACAGGGGATTTTTGGTTAGGGTTAGAAAAAACTCTTGCCTTCACCAAACTCCCAATTGTGGGTTTTATACCTCCTACAGCCTGCTACTTTAACGGGTATTGTCTTTTGCAAAGAAGTACAACATTAGGTTTGAGTTTGACACGTACAGGCTGTGCTGATCACACCAACCCTACATCTGTTTTGTGTTGAGACAATACATGTGTGGGTACTTGTTTTAACAATATCTCATGCTTTGTTCCAAGCGGAAATTGTTTAAGGCAGGGGTCTCAAACTCAATTTACCTGGGGGCTGCTGGAGGCAGAGTCTGGGTGAGGCTGGGCCGCATCAGGTTTTCCACAAGAAAAGCTCTGATAAAATTCCAGTCTTCTCAAATATCTTTATTTTTATTTTTTAACACAAAATAAGAAGAAAAAATAAATAAACAAATTAAGAATTAATAAGAAAATAAATAAATAAATCAGTAATAAATACATAAAATAATAATAATAATACAGCAGATATAGAAGACTTAAGAAACCACATATAGTTGCTGACTAGAGAAATTAAATTATTATTATTCAGATTCAAATGTCTGTATTAACAGTTCTTTAACCTTTAACTTTCTGAACATGAATGGAACATTGAACATGAACTGTTCTGAACATGGCTTCTCTTGCCTACTTCTTGCTGCTCGAGACCTGGCAGCGCTTCTTCTCGCATAGCCGAGCCACATTTGGCTTGAGGGAGGAAGCAGTTGAGACCCTCAGTAGGGCTTGAAGATGCTCATCAGTAAGTCTGGTCCTGTACTTGGACTTACTGAAGTTCAAGGTGGAGAAGAGCTTTTCGCACAAGTATGTGCTCCCAAAAAGGCACATGGTCCGCTTGAACATTGGGGAAAGCTCAGGGAAGCTGGGGGTCAATTCTCTCAAAAATTGCCCAAGCTTGTCTGCTTTTCCACCCACCTCCCTGAACTTGGCTTTGAGTTCAGAGTTGCACTGCAGGTCAATGAGCTCCATTTGAAGCACAGGAGGGGCATCTTGCACATCAAAGGAGAAGGGGTCCGCAAAAATTTGAAATGTGGTTCTGTGCGTCTTGAAGTCTGCAAATCTGTGATCAAATTCCTCCTGTAGTTTCAAAATGACATCA